>WEKX01027452.1:0-28191 GCA_013390025.1 Pitta sordida | reverse complement strand
CCCCTTCTCTTGTGGGCCTGGGGGCCTTCAAATCTCTCAGCCTCCCGACGCAGGTTCTGAGCTGGCACGCTACATCTTACTACTGAACCTTTTTTTTCTTCTCTCCCAAGTATGTTATTCGGCAGAGACGCCTGCCTTTATCTCTAACCTTGAAGGCCATGGCAGCACGGAGAGCTCAGGCCAGAGCTGAGCTGTTAACCCCCTCGCTACCAGAGCAGCAGAAAACCCCCCAAACCATAACAATGACTCTGACTTTTCTGCATTGGCTGAGAACCTTAAAGACCCTCAGGGCCTGTTCTTGGCTCCATGACAGTGACAGTGTCACACTGGCCTAGGACATGCTCTCCTTAGCACCTTGCCAGGCTGACACAACCCGTCTTAGGCCAACCAGTGTGTATTGGTGAGGTGGGAGGTTCAGAGTGGGGATTCTTCACAATTCTACTGCCATTTATATTTCTGCATAATCTGAGACTGGAAGACGAGTTACCGAGTTTGGTAAGGCAGCACAGTGTGGGAGAAGAGCGAGGGAAAACGTGGGGCTGTATTTCTGAGACACCACTTGTAGGTGGTTAGCTTCATTTGAGTTTTGCATGCAGGGAAGCAGAGGGGGAGTTTGTCCAGAGCTTCGAGGTTGGGACACAATGAAAATATTGTTTTTGCAAAGGCAGAGATGGGAGCAGCATACCAAAGGTTAAATAACTGAAACCAAGGATAAATCTCATTGCCTGAGTGACACCATGACTCAGGGTTCGACTTGAAGGAAGAATATTTTCTTTGAGAGAAGTTATATTTAGATTTTTGAAGAAATTAATTTCTTTCACCACAACACAATGTGGGGAAAAATTAGAGACATTATTTTGTCTCTAATTTTGGGCTGTTTTGCTGGAGTGGGGGTGGGGGGGAAGGATGGGGTGACAAGGCTGAAAAACCCACCTCCATCTCCTCTTGGGAGAACTTGGCATGAAATTTTTCAGTGGGCAAGAGTTAACCTGATTTATGTAGTCCTTGGGAAGATGAGGCAGCTGGAAAAATATGGGGGAAAGATAAAAATAAACGTGCATGAAATTTTAAAAACACTTGCCCTGACTTAAACTCATCTTTGTGCTCGTCGCCCACAAATATCTTGGCAAACAGTTCCTTAGCAGGAGGGCTTGCTGAAATAGCAAACTCCAGCTCTGTGCTGCAGAACAGCCAGGGAAACCGCGTTTGCAGTCAGGCATGTTAGAGAACGTGATTCTCTTTGGACAGCAGCTAGAAGCTTGGAAATATGCAACCCTGCCTGTTGGATCAGTAGGAAAGGAACTGGAGCCTGAAGAAAGGGAGCTGAGGAGAGACCTTCTTACTTTTTACCTGAAAGGAAGCTGTAGGCAGGTGAGAGTCAGTCGCTTCTCCCAAGCAGCAAGCCAGAGGACAAGAGGAAATGGTCTCAAGTTGCTCCAGGCGATGCTTAGGTTTGATATCAAGATTATTTTTTTCACTGAAAGGGTAATCACACGTTTGAATAGGCTGCCCAGAGGAGTGGCTGGGCCCCCATCCCTGGGAGGATTTAAAAGATGTGTAGATGTGGCGTTTAAGGACATGCTTGGTGGTGGATTTGGCAGTGTTGGGTTAGTGGCTGGGCTTGATTATCTTTTCTAACTCTTTTTATCCAACTTTAAGGATTCTATGACACGTATGATTCTCAGACACATTTTGTGGTGTGGGGAGTGAGAGAAGTGGGCCACAAATAGAGATTGTGTGTGGTCTGTCACAGGCAGCAACTCTAAATAAGAAATGAATTCATGAAGACTATGACCTGATCATTCTAAACAGAAAAAAAAATAGAGAGAGCTGCTAATTATTCTCATCCAAATCGGAATGCTGGTAGGTAGGCACACATCCCACTTTGCTGAGCAATTTCCATGTGTTTCCATGTCTTTATGGATGTAAATGAAAGTCTGTACCTCTTAAAAAAGACTGCAAATCAAACATCCACCAGGCCGGCTTCACTAAGGAAGAGCTGTGGTGGAGAAACTTGTTATCCAGATCTTCCCACTCCGGGCACAGGGAATTTTTTCCTTGTCTCACTCAAGTAGCATTGCTGGTTCGAGCCTGGCCTGGGGCGGTTTAAGGGATGCACGCACAGCAAACATATCCACCACACGGAGGAAATGCTGGAATTCCTGATTCCGTTTCCCTCCCTGGTCTCTTTGCAGCACACAAGGCACAGGCACCTGTGTAAAGCAAAAGCAAACTGCACTGAGTCTTCTGCGGCCTCTGAACAAACTTCAGCTAGAAGTGCCGCTCCCCTCAGCCTCCCAAACAAATCTGCAGGAAGAAATGGTGTCTGTGTGTGGTCTCTGGTGTTAGACATGCCTGGCAGCTCTCCGTGAGGAGAGACAGCTGATTTGCCAGGGAAGGTTCTTGGGGAAAGCCTCAAACAGACTAATTCTTACGGAGAGGGAAGTTGTAGGAAAAACAGACTCAGCTCCGGGAGTTTTTACTTAATTTGTTTCCAGACAGCACAGATTTCTGGTGACTGATTAGTACTGACTGAAGAGAAAGGACACAGACACCTTTCTTCCTCCTTTTCTTGAATTAAACACTTATTCCAAGCCTCAGTTTCCCTGACTTTCACCCCATGGATGTTCATGGCCTCAGTCCCTTATGTTTTGCTTATCAAAACCGGAGTTAAGGATGATCTCAGTGTGGGTTGCATGCAGAATTTGGTCCTCTTCACTGCTTCAGAGTAGAATTTTATATTTCCCCTTAGAAAATCAAATCGATATGTATGTATTACCAAAAAAAAAAAAAAAAAAGAAGAAGAAAAAACAAGGATCTTCATGCTACCTAGAGTATTAAAAATAAAATCTCTGGCATGTGTTTAAAGCAAACTAACTTTCAGAAACCACTAGGCCTGATGTTTGCTGGAACATCTGCCGTTGTAATGTGAATCAGCTCCCCTCCTCCCCGTGCCCCAATTTCCAAGCAGACTTTCCCCCAGGCATCCGCAGGCCCCTGTTTCATTTCTCACTGGGTTGGGTCGTGCTACAGAAGATCAGGTTGTCTTTTGACAGATTTTAACGTGGCTCTATGAGGTTTGGAAATAAACACAAGTCAGGGACTTTGGAGACCTCACGAGAGACTTTATTCACTTCAATGAATGACCTGAAAGGATGTATTTGATAGAAATATCTGCAGAGTGCTTTACCAAAATGCTTATGAAAGGCACACGGCTTTTATCGCTGCAATAAAGTGCTGAAGTACCTCCAGAATATGTTCAGCCTGTCGCTGGAGTTGAGGGCAGGTGAGGTAACATGCAGATTTTAAAACCAACACCTTATCAGACATTAGAGAAGATAACACGTGCTGACAGCAGGCATTCTCAGGGGTTATCTCAGATAGTGGGGCATGAGGTGATGTAATGCTGCTGCCATTCCTGCTGGACTTACAGCCACAGGTAACACTCATCCAGCAGAGGGGTGCACATACCCTGCTCACAAATGGCTGGAGAAATAGCAGGATCTGGGCAAACAAATTGGGTATTTGCAACACTTTTTTTTTTTTTTAAGTTCTCCTACCATGGATCTTGTGAGAGTAACCAGAAACTGCCAGGGTTTTTGTTGTGAGAAAACGCTCGCTTGATCTTTGCATTGCTGTTAAACTTTCACATTCCCCTGGCCGGCTGGGTGTTATTTCCTACAACTTTTGTGAAAAGGTGTAAAAGGAGACATGAAATAAGTATTATACGGGGACATTTTTACTTGAATACTTTTACTTGAATACTGGAACAGGCTGCCCAGAGGAGCTGTGGATGCCTCATCCCTGGAATGTTCAAGACCAGGCTGGATGGGGCTTTGAGGGACCTGATCTAGTGGGAGGTGTCTGCGCATGGCAGGGAGGTTGGAATGGGATGATCTTTATGGTTACTTCCATCCCAAATGATTCCACGATTCTATAATTCTTTTTTTTTTCCTGAGATCACTGTTGGAAGCAGTGAATGGAGTGGGTGTGAGGGCCTTGAAAATGGATTTATAGTGCATGTGTGTTGATTGTCCCACTGAACTGCAAGGTCATGGGGCGTGACAAGAAGGCCCAGAGCAGGCACGGGACAAGCAGGTTCCATGGTGGGTGGAAGGGGTGTTGCTCAAGGAGAAGTGCTCTCAAGGAGTGTTTCACTCACAGCCTTGGCCTTTGCTCCTTTAATATCTCTCACAGACACTGCTGGCTTGTTTCAAAGGCACCGAGTGCTCAGGAGCTCCCACAAGATCAGTCTCTAAATCTGAGTCCTCAGGCCACATTTATTGTTAAATCTCCATCTTCCTGAGTAGAAAATAATCCTTTTGCACTGAACTCATCCTGCTCAAAACATGAGGCACTTATTTAAAGTAACAAAGACTGTGCTGTCTCAAAAATAAAAAAGGATTTGACTGCAACTCAAAACTAGTTGAGCTATGGGTTTTGTTTGCTTTGGTGGTATGTTTCTACCCCTTACCTATAAAACACTGGTTCATGTGAACAAACATAAACCTGATAGAAGTGAGGAGCTGCAGTGCAGCAGTTTATTGCTTGATGAATATAGTTCATCAGTTCTGTAGTAATTACCATGAAGGGAGAGTAAAAAGAGATGGAGAGGGTGAAAAGCAGTGGAAGGGAATTTGTTCAGTCAGGGAATAACTCTGCCTCAAGTCACAGAATCATTAAGACCTCTAAGACCATTGGGTCCAACCATTAACTCAACACTAAACCATGTCCCTAAGCACCACATCTGCACACTTCTTGGGCACTTCCAGGGACAGTTATTCCACCACTTCCTTGGGTAGCCTGTTCCAGTGTTTGACAACCCTTTCAGTGAAGAATTTTTTCCTAATATCCAGTCTTGTTTATCTGTAATGCCTGGAGAGGATCCATGAAGGATCGGGGTTTGCCCTGCTGTTGTGACACATCTCACGATGTTTCTGAGCCCAGACATTTCTCCCCAGGAACAAGAATCTTTGTCCTCCCAGGCCTGGTATAAATTCCAGTGTGCTTAAAGTTACATGAGATGCCAAAAGTTAAATTAGCAGAGAAACAGGAAACTAAGACAAGAACTATCTGCCAGTTTCTGAACTTGAGTAACATAAGAATGCAGAAAGTCATAAATAAAAAGATGGAACCAACTAGAGAACACGGTTTCTACTTCAGAAACCTCCTAGCATGATGGGCCAGACTCCTCTTCGGCTGTGCTTCGTTCTCCACTGTGAAAACAGTTGCTCCAAGAATCCCCCGGATTTCTCCTGAGAGATACTCCTACCTGTCCAAGAGACATTTCTGTAGAAAACTTCATCACTGAAGGAATGCTTGGCAGCACTCTGGTAGGACCCAACCAAGTGATTTGGATACTCTGTCGCATTGAGTTACGTAAATGTTTAGACCATCCTCTGCAGACAAAGTTCACAGGTTCACAGGTTATTCTGAGTTGGAAGGGACCCACAGGATCATCTAGTCCAACTCCCAAGCGAACACCCATCCAGGGATCAGGCCCACAACCCTGGAACCACGGGCACCACGCTCCATCCATCCAAGCCTCCCACCATCTAGACCATGTCACTGAGCTCCTCATTGAGTCTTCTCTTATACACCTCCAGGGATGGCGACTCCACCACCTCCCTGGGCAGACCATTCCACTGTGGGATCACTCTCTCTGTGAAAAACCTCTTCCTAACATCCAGCCTAAACCTCTCCTGGTGTAGCTTAAGGCCATGTCCTCTTGTTCTGGTGTCGTCAGCCTGAGAGAAGAGATTCACACCCACCTGAATGCAACCAAATTGTCTAAGCCCAATACTGTGTGTGCCCTAGGAGTCAAGCAGCTGGATATCCACGATTTCCATGGGGCCGATAGTTGAAGAGGCTGATAAATGTCATTATTCAAAGTGACTTTGGGAGAGTCCTGTCTTCCTCTGTCTGTTTTCTCCTATGAATTCTGACGAGCATGAACAACCCTCTTCTCTATTTTGTATATACACAGCCAGTTGCTGGGAGATACTTATCTTGGTCCCTTCTGCATGCAGGCTGTGACATTGTCATGACTGCGAAGGTTTGCGGAGGACTTCTGACGAAGCTGCTGCAAAGTACATGAAAGGAGGCTAAAGGCAGCTCTTAAGATTAAGATCAACGGTTTCTCAACATTTCCAAACACACTTATTAAAAGAATACGCACTTTGCTTGTCTAGGCTGGTTTCTGGGAAAGGGATGTGAGCTTCTTCCCTTATCTGCCTGGATTTTTCTGCACAGACGGTGTGTCTGTCTTCAGTCAGAAGAAAATGGAAGATTATTTAGCATGTATCTAAAAAGTGCCACACTCATCTGTGATTCAAATTGAGTAGCAGGCCGTAATACCCAGGGTTACAGAGAGGTCAAAAGGAGAATAGTTGCTCAAAAAACCAGGCAGGTTTAATGTAATTTTTAACCATTATGTTCGCTGAAAGAAGATGATGGTGCTAGTCTACAGGACAATTAAAGACCTCCCGAACTGTTGCTCTATTATAAGGGAGTTGAACCTTATCTGACCCTTCCACCAGGAGCTAAAATCAGTCAGATTTGCTAACTACATGCTCCTTTTAAAAACTCACTGAGAAAAAATAGAATTAAGGATGATCTCAGTGGGGGCTGCATGCAGAATTTGATACTCTCAACTGCTTCAAAGCACAATTTTATATTTCCCCTTAGAAAAATCAAATTGATATTCCTAAAATAAAAGAAGAAAGTGAAAAAGAAAGATATTTTCGTGCTACTTAGAGTATTAAAAGTAAAATCTCTGGCATATGTTTAAAGCAAACTAATGCTCAGAAACCACTAGGGCTGATATTTGCTAAAATATCTGCCATTGAAATGTGAATCAGCCCTTTGAAGTGCCTCCAGTTTAGTGCATTTTTGTGTATTATATCCTTAGTAATTTTTTTCTCTTCACATCCTAAGGAATCCTGCAAGCTCACTCTCTCACACACACATGCAAATGTGTAATATCTTCCAGTAAGTTCTGGGGATATGGCAAAACTCATGAAGCAGGATTAATCTGGCAGAAAGTAAATACCACTGGGATGGATGTTTATGTCAGACTAATCGCCCTGGTCTCCCTCTGCAGTCAGAGGAGGGATCCAGGCATTGCTGGAGTGTGATTCACCTCCTCCTGAAGCAGATGTTTGAAGTGGGTCACACACCTATTTCTGTCATTATTTTTCAAAAGCTGCCTTCAGTACCCAGCGCTCAGCAGCACCTCCAGGGAGGTGGTTACTGGCCCAGCTTTGACTCTCTGACCTCCCCAAGTCCTTTCCAAAGTGAATTACTGCCGTTCTCTTAAGAGTTGGACTCAATGATCCTTGTGGGTCCCTTCCGACTCAGAATACTCTGTTATTCTGTGGTTCTTTGTGCAGCACTTGTGACACTGCGCCTGGAGTTTCAGGGTTCCTTTTCCACAAAGGCTTTGCTGTGCAAGGGTGAGTGCAGCAAAGGCCACCAAGACAGTCAGGGACCTGGACCATGGGGCTTCGCAACAGTGTTGGAGAATATGTTGGATGTCTCTAAGAGCCTGGAAGAAGTGGGTTTGTTCGATTTAAGATGAGAGAGATAAAGAGGGATCCTGCATCTTTCTTTGACTGGTCAGTTAGGAAAGAGGTAACGAAGACATAGACCATTCTTAGGGGTGCCCAGTGAAATGTTGAGAGACGATAGACAAAAGATGGAATAAAATTCCAGTCAAAAGATGGAAAAATTCCAATTAGCCATAAGGATTATTCTCCTTCTGAGGGTGGTCAAATACTGGTACAGGCTGCCCAGAGTGATTGAAGACACTCAAACCTCAACTGGACAAAGCACTAATTCATGTGATTTAGGTTTATCTTGCTTGGAGCTGGGTGAAATGACCTGCAAATATCCTTTCCAGTCTGTTCTATTGTATGAATCACTCTATACAGATACGTGTTTGGGATAAAGCTGGCCTTGTTACACTCTGGTTTGTTTCTGTTTCCCGGCTCTTATTCTTTTGTGCTTCTTGAGTTTATACCTTTCTATTTTCTGTAATCTAGCATCTGTTTGTGAAGGATGTATTCTCAAAGCTGTTTGCATGCCTAAGCACCCCTCCTTTAAAAATGCCTGATTTGCACATCCATGGAGCTGCCTTGAGCTCCCTTTATATTCAAGGAAAGACATAACGGATGCATATCATGCAGCTGACAGGTTTTTAGATGTCGGTGTTGGTCGTACCTTCCCCCATGTTCAAACAGCCCTCCAGAAAAGTTGAACCCAGAATATTTCAGGGATTTTGTTACAGTTCAGGCATAAACAACAGGCTCTGATGTATGGGACGGGTGTAAGGGAAATAAGGAAGCAAGATGCCAACTTTTCATGGTATTCAAACTTCTGTTCTCCTGTTCTGGAAACAATGATTCATTCACCCTCGATTTTTCCGTCTAAAATAAACCTACTAAGAGGAAGCTGTTGAAGGCCAACTCCCAGCCAGCCTCATCGTATATGAAGTCTGAAGTTCCAAAATCACCACCCTGCTGCACACATGGAGCTTTCCCCGCTCCTGCTGTTGGCAAAGCAGGTCCCCGTTCCATGCCTGCTACCTAAACATGCCTGCTTGCCATGGCAACCAGTCAGCACTCCAAGTATTTTAAAGCTGCCAAGGAAACGTCCCCATTTACATGCTGTCACACGCCTAGAAAAGGCAGAATGTGGTAATAAATTCACGAGCCCCATTGCTTGCCCCAGCTGAACCTGACTCTGATGTTCAAAGGATTAATGGCTGGGTTGCTCCTGAAGACAAGGTCGGTCTAAACATAGTTCCATACTGTGGGGAAGGCAGGAGTTCAAGTTCCATTTTTATCACTTGTTGTTTCTATTATCAGTCACATGTGTTCGGCGTTTTGCTTAAAGTCCAAATTTCTGTAGACAAGCAACGAGTTTGGAGCCTCAGCTCGGGTGTTCTAAGGAAAAAACCTCAAACAGTATTTTTCCAGATATTGCAAAAGGACAACTTAAGGGTGATCAAAGAGCTTAATTATCACTAATTTCCTTTAAAGGAGGACTTGCTCTCTCTTTCTCAACTTAATATTGTTGTCCCGATTTTTGAAATTTTAGACATCATCTTCATAAATGAGCAAACACAGAAGCCTCAAAAAACAAACTACAAAACTCAAAAAACAAAAAAAAAGTATTTAAAAACCCCAGAATTGTCAATGTTTTATTTAGAGTATGATTTTCATATTATGAGGATGCATTGTATTTGGGAAGGACTGGCTCGTGTGCTGGTTGTTCAAAATTAATCCCCAAACTCTGAGGCAGCAGAGCTCTGAGTAAATTGTGTGCTAGTGGCACTTTCATTAGTGAATTTCGCAGGGTTTTGCAATCTTCATCTCATAAAGAGGACAGGAAAAACAAAACAAGTCCTCGAGCATCTGAAACAAGATAAAACAAAGGACTTTCTGTGAGAATGTTATTTCCCTGTCCTCCCAGCAATGCCGAGTTAAGGGAACACAGCATAAAGTGAAGCAATAAGGACATTAAATGCATCTAGGGTCTCTCGCTTTTGTTTATGATGTGAAGAACATGATGAGACCTGCAGCCACCTCTCTTACCCTGCAGGCACGCCCTGGAGCAGGAAAATGCCTGTTCTACAGACAGGATTTCTGTGCTTTGGAAGATGGCATCGTAAAACAGCTAAAACTTTGCACAGGTGTTTAAGGGAAGGCTGGATGAGGTGTTGAGAGATATGATCTAGATGTAGATGCTGGGTTAGTTGGGCTATAGGTTGGGCAAGATGATCTTCAAGGTCCTTTCCAGCCTTATCTATACTGTGATACTGTGATTCAATGACTGACTCAAAGGCTAGAGCAGATTTGGTGGGTGGCACCTTCACAGCAATGACAATGAAACAACCAAGCCCTTAACAGCTGCTTGGAAAATTGCCTTTGTTATGTATCTGAAGAAGGTTTTTAAAGAGGTGGGTATAACAGAAGGGATTAAACAAAATGTTCACGCAATTCATCCACCCAGTTCCATAATCTTCCGTGTTCAAGTCCCAGCCTGGATTGTAGCTGCTGACACCTGCTGAGTTTGGGAGTTCTCATGAAGGCTGGCACTGAGCAGTACAAAGAGCTGGATAAAATTCTGCATACAGGTACTGGTTATGTAAATTACAGAAATTTAACCGGTTGTTCAAACTCTGTTTCTAGGATGGAAGAGAAATAAATAACAAGTTTTCTGGAATAGTCAGAATAGTGGGTCAAATTTGGTGATGATACCCTAGCTGGAATGGGACTTGAGTCTCCTGTTTTAGAAGCTCCAAGGTTTAATGAGTCACTGTGGAAGGGTGCCGTGAGACCTAAAAGCTGGAGCACTTGACATATAACCATAAAAGAAGAGTAGAGGATAGGTCTTTGGAGTAAAATACTTTGATCTTCTGTTATAGCTCTGTGACTGGACGAAAAAAAAATCTGCAAGGCAGAGATCATTAGCCAGCATATTACTAACTCTAGAACTCCCCTGGATCACTCAACGAGTCCACATCAAGTCTTATCTTCAGAGCCAGGGCAGATTTCAAGGTTATAATCAGCAGGACCTTATCCCCTGCCTATCACGAACTTTAAACAGAGGCTGAGCTCTCCACTGTTCATGCCCAGGCACAGAACTGACATCTAACCACAGGGATGTTTACCTGGAGAGAGGGAATTATGCATTCCAGAATGTGTATGGCATAACAGGCTCCTGTTGCCAATGGTCTCACAAGAGTCCAACTGTGTGGTTAAAGTAAGGAAAGCCTTGCTGCCTCCACATCCTAATGATGCAAAGAATATTAACTTGACTAGCAAACTGCCCAATAAATTAAAAATAAGTCTTCTGTCTGGTAAAGTGAATGAGGTGGCATGATGGTTACTTGCACTGAAAAATAAACACATCCAAGCCTGTAGAAACCTGCTGCAGCTCTTCTGTTGGACTTGAGTCTGGTCTACAGATGAAGATAAGGAAACCTTGCAAATGCTTCTGACAGGGCACCTGTTTGTCAGGCTGCCCTGGTCACTGCTCACATAAAAATCTGACTTTTTTCTCCTGTGTTACCAAAGACCAAAATTTATCCAATATATCCCAATCTAGGTCTAAAATTTGATACTGGAGTCCAGAGACCTTGATGGCAACAGTCTAGTTTCCCATTTTCAGCACAAACTCAAAAAACTAAAACCAAATCAGCAGCAGCGAAACTCCAAATACCCGGAGGAGACTGTGTTGATATAAACTGACATGGAATCTGGTTTTCAGGGATTCGGCTGAAAGAAAGAAGGCCATCCATCCATCCATCCATCCATCCATCCACCCACCCATCCATCCATCCATCCATCCATCCATCCATCCATCCATCCATCCATCCATCCATCCATCCATCCATCCATCCTTCAATCCTTCAAGATTTGTCCTTCTTTTCTTCTTTCAGCTCCATTTCTCAAGTCATATTTGATTCTGAAGTCCTAAGTCACTACTTAAGCTAAGGTCTGTCCTTAGCCTCTAGGCCTGGGTTGTCTACAATTGCTTTAGAAAACTAGATGCAATTTCTGAGGTAGTTTTAGTCAGACACCAAGCAGATACTTATTATATTAGAAATGTTGTACATTGTTTAGCTCTCAGGAAAAACTTTATTTGGCTTTGGTTGCCACATACTAAGAAAAAAACTAAAAAGAAGAGTTCTTTCCCTTGGCAAACCGTGAAGACTTAAGGAGAATAGCTCTGGATTTTGCAAGTGGAATGCTTGCTGGAGGAAAATAAAAGCCTTCTGGTTGCACTTAGTGAACTATGAGCTTTACGCAATATTGAGATCGTTGTTGAAAAGACAGATGATTAATTATGCCATTTACTCTGGAACACTCATTATGGATTCAAACCTTACTCAGTATGTACAGTGATAACCAGTGCTTGGAGAGGATGCACAACTGAAGAAATACAAGTCCTAGGAAAATAATGATGCTCCACTCCTTCTTCATCTGGGTAAATGGTTGCTTTGCTTCTCCCTTTGTCCCTCCAATAGTCAACCTGCAGAAACATTCACCCTAAAGCTGCACTCTCGGAGAACACAGAGGAAGGGCAAAAAATAGGAGGAGAGCAGACCCTCCCAAGCCACTTCTCTTCTTGATGAACACACCCTGGGGTACAGAAATGATTCAGGACTGGAGTAAAATCAATTGCTAGACAATTATCAGGCAGCATAATGATGAAGGGTGAGGAAGGTCTTTTTCCATAGCAGACACTGACTAGTTGGTTTGGGCAAGATGAAGATGGCCTTCAAGTCTGATTGCCTAGTTCCGAGATGTCTTGGCCACAGGAAGCAGCAGAGTTGGATGCTTTGGAGTTTGGGCTGGTTGAGCATCCTCAGCTGAAGTGGGATGTGCCTTTTGCTCTGTGTGATACTCGTTTGTGACACTGACAGTTAAACCTTAAGAAAACAAGTTACTAGAATAGCGGATATTAATCTGTCTCTTTAAAAAAAATTGGTTTTTTTGTGAACATGAGCTTTTCAGAAGAATGCCCTTCTTTGCATTGATGTGTCTCTCAGATCTAGACCTCAGAGAGCCAAGGATCTGGCACTGATGATGCTATGAAGGGTTGGTTAGGAAAATAATAAAGCAGCTGATATCTTTTAAAAGTGGAAGCATAATGATTAGAAATCTTGGGAAACACCCAAGATGTCTGTAAGTCAAGGAATATGAGAAAAATGCAGAAACCTTCTGCTGAAATGAAAAAGATATTTTGGATGACAGATAGTTCTGTAGGACTGATATTCATCAAAAACAATTCCCTTATTGATTTGCACTAGGATTCATGATATGAAAGTTGCATTTTTCAAGACAATGAAGGCAGTATGAATCCAGGTGAATCAATGGAGCTGAAATCATGTTTTTTCCTTGAAACAGGGCAAAATCTCTTTGAGATCAGATGAGGTGAGGATTTCTGCCTGTGAGTGCAGATTATGCAGCCTGCAACAAACAGACAAGCAAACTGTGAGGAAATCTAAAGATTTTAACTGTTATCTGGGGTTTTCATAGGCAACTGATCTCATGATTTCCTGGCGGTACTGGCAATTTTTTGTATTGAAAACCAAAACTATATAAAATATATGCCCAGATGGGGCTGTTAGTTTAGAAGAAGTACAACTTGGAAACAACCTTGGATTTGCCTTGACTGAATTCCAGCCTCTTACATTTCCCCTATAAGACCATTTGGCAGAATAAATTAACTGTTTTGTTAACTGACTTTTAGGCAGTGATTACAAATCACGCAAATAAAGTGATTTTTTGAGCTCCTAATCATGAGTCCATTGCATGGAAAGTTGAACTATGATTTCCTGTATCCCAAAGCAGAGCCACAGTGCTTCTTTAGCTCCTGAAAACCCCAGTAATCTGAGATCTCTGCATGAACTGTTGATTTCCGTGATTTAGCGTTTGCCTTAAATTGAACACTGATGCTATCGCTAAACTGCTGCAGGACGGTTTATCTCCTTTTGCAGGGGCCGGGCAATTTATCAGGGAGCTGTCAGGATGCACAAAGCGAATTCACTGAGCCACAGATAAACGCGAGGATCACAGAAAATAAAAGTCCATGTCCATGTCTCTGCACACTCGTCCCTGCAGTGCNATACACGTATATATTGTGGATTTCAGTGGGATTTAACAGAGCAGTTGCTGAATAAAGAATATTTAAGTGATTTGCATTCTCACAGAAGGGCAACGATGCTGGTGAAGGGTCTGGAGCACACGATGATGAGGAGCAGCCGAAGAGCTGAGGGTGAGGAAGGCTCGGGGGTACCTTATCTACAATTACCTGAAAGGAGCTTGTGCTGAGCTAAGGCTCAGCCTCTTCTCCCAAGTAACAAGTGACAGGATGAGAGGAAATGGCCTCAAGTTGCTCCGGGGGAGGTTTAGATTGGGTATTAGGAGAAAATTCTTCACTGAAGGGGTTGCAATGCATTGAAACGGGCTGCCTAGGGAAGCGAGTGAGTCAGCATCCCTAGAGGTATTTAAATGATGTGTGAATTGGGGACATGGTTTAGTCTCAGACTTGGCAGTGCTGGGTTAACAGTTGGACTCCATGATCCAAACGAAATGATTTTATGATTCTAGAATTGATTCTATACCATTAGTTGCTTGGTTGTTTATCTTTCAGTGCTAAAGGACACTGAAGGCAAGAGATAGTGATACAATCACTTTCAAAAGTGGTTGTATGATGTGCATGGAAATGCACCTCTCCAACAAATTTAAGTTGCTTTCTTAAAATAATTGCACTCCTAAAAACAGAAAAGGAAATTATCAATTTATTTCTAGACCAAAGTTACAGAATAAAACCACAGACTTAAAGTGGGTGGTTCCATCTTTCTTAAGTATTTAAAATTATGAAGGAGGATTTTGGCTAAGAAACATTTACATTAACAGTTACCAATTTTCCCAAACCAAACTTGCACAGATTCCTGACTCCATCTTGTAAGAGAGGCAGACAGGAGACAATAGTTTGACCAAGAACACATGGACCATCCAGAGCTCAGCCTGGATTTGAAGCCATCACAGTATCACAGTATCGAAAAGGTTGGAAAAGACTTTGAAGATTATCAGGTCCAAACTATAATCCAACTAAAACCTGACAGCTATAACATTTATATCATATTTCCTTCTGGGGCAGTAAGTGGCCAATCCACATCATGAGCCCTGAGTCCTTGTCTTCTGCTGTTGCCCCTTTCACCATCACCCCTCAGCAGCAGGGAATTCGGAGCTGCTGAGGTGTTTTATGCTTCCTAAAGGGACTATCCCTAGTCAATACCTGCCTTTTCCACGCAGTGACCACAACCAGATCCCCCTCCCGTGACCGATGGAATCGGGACAGACAAACCTCCCATTTTCAGACCAAAGGGAAAGCCAGGAAGGTGAGATGGGGGTGACACACTGCTAAACCCTTCCTGCCTGTGGGTGGCTGGTGCAGACCCACTTTACCCCCTGCACAAATTTATAATTGAGCCGTAATAGAAGTTCTGTTATCTGAGTTTTATGTACAGAAAATACCGTTTTCATTCGGTCTGTTCTCAGCAGTGTTTGTCCTGCATAAATGGCCAGAGTGCAGATGGAGAGGAGCTTCTGGGAGGGTCTGTGCAGAAAACAAGTAATTGCTTAGAGACAGGCTATCTCTGTGCATGTTGTAACTCCCTGTTGTGCCACAGTGGTATTTTAGACAATTACAACAGTGTACATTCTTGCACACATACATTTTCTCGACAAAACAAGCCTTTATTCACACACGATGGGTAATTGCTTGGCCATGCATTGCATATAACTGGGTGCAGGCAGAACAGGCACAGAGGCCCTTGTGTAAAGACAAGGGATCCCAGAAACACCAGAATTAATTCCGACTGTGCACTCTGTCCTATAATTGTACTCCCAGCAGCGTGTGTGCGGAGCTCCTGAAAAAACTCTTGGGAAGGAGGGAGGGGGAGAAGAATAAAGCAATATCAAAGAAGAGCCATGTGGCGTTGATGGGCTTGGAAAGACATCTTGCTAATTGTTTGCAGGATGCATTCCAGGTTACTGAAAGCCAAGAGGCTGCGGGGTTTGTTGGGCTGAACTGAAAATTACAGTGCTTTCTCCTGTCCTTTTCTTACTTGACTGATAGGAGTCTCACATCCCCGGGGCACTTGCAGGAATTAGGATCTGGTGTATCCCACTGTAGGGCGTGCTGCTGGTGGGGCTTTGATCAGAGTTCAGCCTTTGTTGTTGAAAGGATGTATTTCATCTCAGCAGATTCAAAAAGGAGATGGGTTGTTCAAGGCTATTGCCACAGGACTTGTCTCCCCTCCCGTTCCCCCAACAAAAGATGAACAAAAGCAAATGGCCAGCCAAATTATGTTTTGATTCCACTGAGTAGACTGTTATGAATAGCTTATATATTCATTATTACCACGACTGAAAGGCATCATGCTGGGCTGATTTCAGAGCAGTTCCCTATTAACAGTGTTTTTTAATGTGAGCATCAAAGTTGCTTCCCATGACTTTAGAAAAATACTGACCACGTCATCTCAAGATTACCTTGGCAGTGAGAAATTTTTTGTGTAATGATTCTTACTGCTCCTTGAGTGGTTCCTGCCCTTTTTACCTCCTGCTGAAATTAATTGTCCTCAAATGGAGTGGTGCTCCAGCACCAGTGTGGGAGCAGAAGGAATTCATGCCTTCCTGGATGCCCCTGACATGCCATGCACAAGTGGGATTTGTCAGTGCCTTTGCTGCTGCCTCTGGTGTTCCTGGGAACTTTCCTGGCCACCTCTTCAGGTTGACGGGGCGAACACCACAGTTGGGATATAATGGATTAATCATATTGAATAAATGTTTGAGCTGTTGAGCTGACACATGGTGACAGTCCCAAGACATAACTCTTCATTTCATCGGGTAGACAGACACTTTGATGGATGGGGACTACCAGGTAATCCATTGAGGTTAATGGACTGATATGCCAGAGACTGGCAAAATGAAGACTTCACCGTTTAAACTGAGTCCCGGGGATACTTAAATTCAGTGCCAAGAGGGAACTAGAACTAGCTTTCCGAAGGGTAATGGGGAGACATCTGTTAGCTGAGAACGGTTTTGCATCACAGCAGAGCAGAACAATCTTCCTACTGTGCCTGGCAGCTCCCAGGGGGTGAAGGTGTGAGTGGTCTGTAGGTTAGTAAGTCACTACCAGGTGTGTATCCCTTTCCTCCTGTTCTTTGGGTGATGCTTTTCTGAGATTCTGGGTAAAATGGGCATCCCTAGCAGGGAAAAGCTCAAAGCACCAGACATCCCTGTCCTGTTGTTTGGAGTGCAACAGGTAAAGGCTGTTCCAGACCCACGAGGAAAACAAGTGATACTTTGAACCAGAGATTTCTCTGGTTATTAACAAGTGTTCAGATTTTAGGCTGGCACCACAGAAGTTTTTTTAAATATTTCTGTAGGGCACTTAGAGTAACCAAGCACTGAGTGTGTGTGTCACACCCAAACCGTCCCTTGGGGACACCCAGGGGACCTCAGATAGCAATCAGCCTCAGTCAGCCCCGCCAACACGGGCTTCTATTATGCAAAAAAGGTATCGGGGCCTGACCCTCACACCCCATCATTAAAATTCCTCTGGAGCTCCAGCCCAGTCGAGGGGGAGCAGATTCCGAGTCCTGAGGGTGAGGTCATGTCTGCAGTGAGCCCATGACAATAATTGCCATTCTATAGCCCTACTTATGCCTTGAAGACACGTTAATGTTGCTCCAGAATGAGGCCACAGGCAATGGAGAAGGGTTATCTCTTTGTGAGTTCATGGCTCTATTAAATTTAAATTGTTAATCTGTTTTTTCTAATTGTCTTTGCCCATCACATCGGTAATAGGTTGTGGATTGCTGAGTTAATCAGTACTAATATAGAAAACAAAATATTTTTAAATAAGTATAAAGAAGAGCTGAAGAAACTGAGTAGTACCTGCATCCAGCTTGTCCTGAGAGTGTTGGCACAGTTTGCAGTTGGTTTTTGCAGTGTTGTTGTCCTTAACTTGAGTAATGTGAGTTGAACAGTGTGAATTTCCTGGTCACATCCAGGACATGTGCTGGGTTTGCAGCATCCATGGAGATCCCACATCACCCATGGGTGGATCTCAGGAGTGCTCCACCCTCTGAGCTGGGTATTCCTTATTCGCTGCCTTCTTTGTCCTGCAAGGAAGGAATGGAACTTTAAAGATGATTCATTTGGGGTTTCTGTAGGTACAACATCATTGTTGCTTTCCTGTGTGTTTCCTTTCTGCTGGTAGACAACACTCTGTAAAGAGAGTGGTTGAGTTTTCTGTCTATACGTGTCCGTACATCTGTTGTCAGTGGCAATTCTTTTTTTGTTTTTAACACTAAAATTTACAAAGGTCTGTTTTTGGAATGCCTTTTTAATACATTACTGAAGCGCAGCAGGAAAAATCTGGGACATGGATGAATTAAGAACTTATCATTAGGAGATGAGACCTAAGTAGAAAATATAATTAAAGCAGCATTATGTAGCCTAGTTTTTAGCCAAGCATTTCTGCCAGTTTATCTGTGTTTCTCAGTGTTAAAAAAAGAGCAAAATTACTTATTTCAGCACCCTTCTGTTGCCAGTAGCCACACTGGACACTTAAAACAATTTGCCAAGTTTTATCCCCTTTATCCCAGCAGAGAGCATCTCCCTTCCCAAATCCTAACTTCTTTCTCTGTTTGTTAGGGGACGGAGTGAGGAAGTGACTGAAAACAGTCGATGACGTAAAAATTAATACTATTCTTTCATGATATATAGACACCTGCCCCCTCCTCCTCCCCGGCAAGGAATTAGCAAGGAATGCTAATGAGCAATTTCGAGAAGGTTTTAGCACAGACCACAGCACTCATCCTGATGTGCTCCACTCAATTCTTGGCTCTACATGGTCACTCAGTGCCCAGCTTTTTATACTGAAAGAGAAATGTATGGCTGTCTTGCTTTATTCATTTGCCTTCCACATAATACTCCTTGAGCGGGTTCTGAAGATAAATCCTTCTTAAGCCTTCAAACATAAATCAGAGTTCAGGCTGATGTGCACCCAGAAGGTGTCAGTTGTCCATAGGAGCAGTGAACTAACTGCTTGCTGCAAATTCAGGGCAAGGCTCTTTGCTTTCCACTGCAAATTCTTTCTCTGGATCGTCACAGATCCATGGAAACACTGCATATGATGCACCAAGAGTTAAAGTTTTTTATCTAATTTTATGTCAGTCGCTGCTTCGTTGCCATCCTTTGTCTAACAATTCCTTTGTCTAACAATTACTGTGCAAAGCACGGGAGGTATTTGCAATGCCATTTGTGTCCCTGTGTTCATTAGCATGTGCCATTCTGATCAGATAAAACACATCTTGTGCAAAACATTTAGCAACAGGCATGGCCTGAGCCTTGAGTCTTATGCCTTGTCTCCCGGTATGGTTTTTTTTTCTTTTATTCTTTTTTTTTGTTGTTGTTGTTGGACTTGATGATCTCTATGGTCTTTTCGAACCTTACTGATTCTGTGATTCTGTCTACACTTCAGATTCCTGAAGGTTTGTTGCATGTTTAGCTTAGGGCTTGGTCTCACAAAAAGTTTACCCAGGTGAAAAGAAGAGGCTTTGGTTTGATCAGTCTCGTAGCTCAAGTGCAGAATCACAGAATTAACAAGGTTGGAAAAGACCTTTGAGGTCATCCAGTCCAACCCATGAATGTGAGTCCAGACATCAATGGGGTGGAGTCTGAGGGCAGAGCACGAGTGGGGCAATGGCCATTTCAGATATCTGGGCAGGTGAGTCCATCAGCAGCTGAGCATCTCTGTAAATGAAGCGTGACCTGACCACAGACACCACAGCCATTTCAAAATGGTTTATTAAAAAAGCGAGCGTTGCACGGCTCTTTGCAAGCAAACCCACCCACACCAGACAGGTTCACAAAGGGTTTGGCTGCCTGTGTCTCATCATCACTACTCCCTGTTTCCACACTCTCAGATGTTCTTATCTTGTGTCTGGATTGCCCTCTTCAAATTTTCACAACGGAGATTTTCTCACAGCAAGACATCAAAGGTGTTTGCACTTTCTGAGAATAGAGTCAGGGTTCCCTATGAGTTCTTTGGAAATCACACCATGGAACACTCCTCAGGCAGAACTCCCCCTCCTACATCCTACGTCCTTCTGCAGTCTGAGGGTCACTTCTCCGCTCTGGAGATTGGTTTGCCCAGATCCAGGCAGAGCCATTCCTAAGTTATATTTATTTAACATCTTCATAACTAATCACTCCAGCTTTCTTTCCATTAGTCGCTGAATTTAGAAGTAGACATTTGGTGCATCTGGACTTGTTCCAAAACGCATATTTCTGGCTTTTTATATAGGATAATTTTCTTCATTTGTATAATATTTCAGAGGAGTGGTATAATTGATTATTTCTTACCTTGATCAATATGTTACCACAGTGGAAATCATAGCCCTCCTTCTGCTCACTCTTAAAAGAGATATTTTCCCACTGAAGAACCTACAATAAAATAATTACTTTTCCAACTAACATTGCCTAGCTCAAGATCCTCTTCTCAGAGCAAGATTACCTGAAATTTTTCCAGTATAGTTTTCCAGAGAAAAAAGCCTCAGACTTTGCTGGTCAGAGGAGTGGATGATTTGACTAAACCAGTAGCAGTCACTGCCTTGTGGTGCAAGGGGGAGCTCAGTGCACCTTGGCAATTCTTGTCTGGGGGTCAGGAGCTGTGAAGTGGTAACAGCTCCAAGAAAGCAGCTACAGCTTCCCTGGTCACCTACACCAGAAAACCCCCCAAGAACGTGTGCTCAGTGTGGATCTGGGACAGACTGTGTGGATCTGGGATGGGCTGTGTGGATCTGGGATGGACTGTGTGGATCTGGGATGGACTGTGTGGATCTGGGACAGGCTGTGTGGATCTGGGATGGACTGTGTGGATCTGGGATGGGCTGTGTGGATCTGGGATGGACTGTGTGCAGCCTCGTACTGGTGAAGATCACAGGACCTGAGACCATCAGCAGCTCTTAGGGGACACCAGAACAGTGGAATGATCTGCTTTTGACTCAACCAGTGCATTTTCCAGTGGCCCAAGTGCCAGTGGCTGTAAAAATCTTTGGTGGCCTTGCTGCTGGTTGAGGCCTGTGATGGCAGAGCACACTTCCTCCGGGCTGACAGCCTGGCCCTTGGGGTTTGCCATTCTACTTGCACTGGGTTTTGAAAAGATTTTATAAAGTGTGCCTTCCAGCAGGTCTTTGAACCCTGTGGCTGGGAGTGATGAATGGGTGGTCAGTGAAAAAGACCTAGACATAAACCACTGACTCAATTATGAATGAAATTGGCCTAGCCAGCAGTATTAAAACAAATATTTTGCCTTACACTGAGTAGGGGAGGGTGTGATTTTACAGCTGTGTCTGCAGGCAGTGTGATGTGGGAGCCCAGGGATGTTTGTGATGCAAGAGAATTCGGTTCAAGTTGAGCAAAAGCTGTTGCTGAATGTGGGGAACAGGATCTTGGTGATGAAATACCCTTAGACAGAAGATTTTCTTTGGAGTGGTTTAATAAAATACTGGAGAACACATCCCAGAGAACTCAGTAGTAATTTTTCAGACCGCAGTCAATTGCTTTCCTCTCTGCCCCAATTATTACATGTTTTAAAAATTACATTATTATTATTTGTGTCTTTTCAAACAAATTCTGTAGGGTCTCAGCAGAGATCTGAATATGCCACAGATTCTGCTCTCTCTGTGTTTGGAAGGAGCTCAGGGAGGTGAAGAGGTTTCAACTATGAAAGCAACACTCAGAGACACTGAAGATGTCGTGGCACTGCTGCTGCTGAGGAAGGATGTTTTCCAGAACTGCAAAGGACATTAATCAAGGATCATTAATTATTTTGACATGCCAAATTTCTCATAAAAATACTGTTAGGGAAAAAAAACAACCAACCCAGCTAATAGATTTTACTTTACAGTATCTTACTCCTTTCCAAAGTACTTCTGGGCCCATGGGAAACCTGAGATCTAATAAATGATGCTGGACAGGGATTGCAGATTTGCATCATACCAGGAACCTTTGGTCCACTGGAGGTTAGTGGTGGTGACTGGTGTATCTCACCACTGACAGCCAAAAGAGAATGTTCTAGAAGCTGTCATGTAGGGCATGATGGCCTGCTGGGTACTGAAATGATGATTGTAAGTGGAGAACTTATATAAAATGTTAGACATTGAATCAGGATAACTGTTCCAAGCTGTCAGTGATCCCATGTGTGACTGTGATCCACATATTTAAGTAACTCACTTTTTCCCTTTCAGGATGGTCAGTGATATCCACCTTAGCAAAACTCTGGGAAGGGTGAGAAGTGTAAAGTAAGACTTGCTGAACAAGATTATGAAGGAATCATGTAACCAGAATTCACCTCCTTTACGTTACAAAGCAATTCTCAAAACCCAAAGGGTTGTGTTTCCCCCTTTGCAATCTCCTCTCTGCTCTATAGCACCAGTGTGAATGGAAATCTGGGGAAGTAAATTCTCTTTTGTTTGTTCATTTGCTTGGTTTTGTTTATTTGTTTGAGCTCCAGGCTGCTCTGAAGTTGAGGGAGTGCTGCAAGTCTGGCCTCATAACTCATGATGTGCTTGGTAATTGAAGGGTAAAGGCTAAAGCTGATAATGTTGTCTAGTCGAACAAGGGGCAGAGTGGATTTGGGTGGATGATGGATGTTATGGAAACAACTTCTTGTTTCTCTCTGTGTATTTGTGTGTGCACAGTCTGTTCTCCATCTAGTGACTATGCTGAAGCAAGTGATGGGATTATGTAATAGCAAATTTGTTTTGGGAAAAAAAAAAAGCATAAACCAGAAAAAAAAAAAAAAAAAAAGGTCATTCTTTGTGCTGCTCAAGCTACAAGACCTTCTCTGACAATGTTTAGGAAAACTCTTTATCAAGGCATACAATGAAATATTAGAATTCAAACCTAAATAGAGTCATTTTGCACATGCTGCAGCTGCTGTACCTGCTGTACCTTAAGCCACATGTTTTCAGGAGTTTCTTTTCAGGGATGTCCTTTTCACCATTTGGAAAAGGTCCTTTTTTATTCCCTTGCTGCCTGAAGAATGGGAGAGACAGGGCAGCTAATGGAATTAAAGAGTGAGGCTCACTTCATTCTCTAAAGAAATTAATTTTTTCCCCACTTTCATTTTACTCTGCAGTGACTGAATTACTGGTGTGGGATTACATGATCCCCTCCTGTACACCCAGGGTATCTTCCTTTCCAGCCATCCCCTCTGAGTTCTCTGAGGTATAATTTGCTTTTGCAAAATGTAGAAAATGTTTTCTTTCACATTCTTTTTCAGTCTTTTTCTCCCCAGAATAACAAACTTACATACGGTACTTCTAAGTTGTTTTCTATTCATATTTTACCTCTCCTGAACCCTCATTTGGCTTATTTAATAAAGAAGACAATAAACAGGGAAGAACAAAGAGCAAAGAGGGATAAAAAGCAAATGCTGAAATGTAGCATTTTGTCCCTCTAAACTGGGCTCACCCTCGGGAATTTGTGTGATAATTAATTTCCTGCAATACGCAGGAGACTCTGTGAGATCCACCTCTGGCCTGGCTTCCCATGGCACTGGCAATCTATGTAAAATTAAAGAAATTTTGTGAAGAAGAGCAGTTCCTGGAGCTGGAGGATGCTGGAGATCTTCCTTTGGCCAAGTGAGCATGACATAGATGTGAAGGAACAGGTGAGAAGGGAGTAAGGTGGACCATATTTGTCACCATTGAAAAGGATGGTGGCTGTAGGGAGAGAGTCACAGTGTCTTTTTCCTCAGGAGACCACACTGAACCCAACCTGGGACACCTTCTCTTCCACTCCCATGAGTTTTGCTGCCACAGTGGCATGGTTGGTTTAAGAAGGACTGAAACCATCTCTATTTTAGCCCAGTTTGTAGCCTGAAGGCTCGATCCTGCCCCTCTAAGGGCTGATGTGGGTGAGGGTGCAGGGTTAGGACGTTGTGAAGAAGGAGACACTCACAGGAGTCACCTCAGGAGGTTGCAGTTGGGTGGGTGTGAATCTCTTCTCTCAGGCTGACGACACCAGAACAAGAGGACATGGCCTTAAACTACACCAAGGGAGGTTTAGGCTGGATGTTAGGAAGAGTTTTTTCCCAGAGAGAGTGACCCCTCATTGGAATGGTCTGCCCAGGGAGGTGGTGGAGTCGCCATCCCTGGAGGTGTTTAAGAGAAGACTGGATGAGGAGCTCAGTGCCATGGTCTGGATGGTGGGAGGCTTGGCTGGATGGAGCGTGGTGCCCGTGGTTCCACACTTGTGGGCTTGATTCCTGGGGGGGCGTTCGCTTGGGAGTTGGACTCAATGATGCTGTGGGTCCCTTCCAACTCAGAATAACCTGTGAACCTGTGTGACAGCCAGCACTGGTTCCTCTGGGCTGCCTCGTGGCACATCCCCTCTCACCAAGTGCCCCTTCAGCATTGCCCAGGGTGGGCAGACAGAGGCTGCTGCTGCCATGGGTACACCAGACAGGCTCAGGGACATCAGGTCTGTCCAGGAGCCCTGCCAGGAGTCTAGACAGGGAATTTGGGTGAACTGAATCACTCTTGTGATGCTTTACCCATCTAACTGGTACTTGTGGTGCCCAACCAGTCTGGGCACTTAAAGCAGATGGTTTTGGCACCGACCTTCCATGGAGGTTCATTAGATTCCAGCCCCTGATGAGGGGAACAATTAATTATCTGTATAAAACTGAAAATCATCACCTGAGAGTTCTGGAAAAAACCAGTGCCCCATCCCCTCTGCAAACCACAGCAAGCACAGCTAATCTGCTCCTAAATCCCTTTCATCCTAGGTGAGAGCCCTCACCACAGCCCTGTGGGTCTGTCTCACTGCTCTTTCATTTAAAGGAAAACTCTAAAATAGCTCCCTGTTTCTACATATGGAAATGGGAGTAATTTCTGCAATCCCAGGAATATTTGTAAGGCAAGAAAGGTGTTTCCTGCCCAGCCAGAGCCACAGGTCACAAGCACAGCCTTCTGAGACCAAGTCCATGCTCTCTATAATTGCTTCAATTTTATTAATGTATTGTAATTTTTTTCTTTTTTTTTTTTTTTTTAAACTTCTAAAGGGTTATTTCGGTATGAGAGCAGACCCAGACCTGACGAATACACCTTTGTGTGCAATCCTCTAAGTACAGTATTTTTAGGTTAGCAGTCATGGCCTTAAAAGCCTGTTGAGATCTGGGAGGAAACTTTATTAAAAATAGTCTATCTGTCTGGAATAAGAGCCCAGAGTTTGCAATGTAAAACAGTTGCTTATGAAAAATGCATTCTTCATAAGTGAAACAACATAATCCTTCTGGCCAGAAGCCAGAACCTGGGTTTCTTTCCCAAAAGCTGTCAAAAAGCAGACAACAGCAGCAAAAAAACGCCTGTCACATTTTTAATTTCGTATTCTGTGTGATTTTGTGAGGAGATTAAGTAGAGATCAGGAAAGGAAAACTTCCAACGCAGTTCAAAGGCAGCAGTCAGAGCGGGATAAGAGGGGAAGAGCCCACCTCAGAAGTTTTCCCACCTCAGAAGTTTTCCCTCCCTGCTTCAGGCACCCATGTGTTGTCATGTCATGTCAACCCAATGTCATTGTCATGTCAACCCTCCACTCACAGAGGGCTGTCATTTAGAATCGGGTTTATTGTCCCTTTTGCTGTCACAGAGTGTTGCTGGGGGTGGGCATCAAGAAGTCCTGGCGAGACTGGTGGGAGGATCAGGCTTTGCTTTGATGACCACAGGCTACCAAAGCATCCTTGGAACAATTAATCCTGCTGCACATGGTCAGGGCCTTCAATAACTCCTCTGTTCACCACAGCATTCTGAGGGTTGTTTCATCACCACTGCCTTTTGCTGGTTGCTCCTCATACACCCCTAGCATTTTACCCAAGAGGCAGAGGGGGTTGAGAGGTATTTAAAGTTATTCCTTGAATAGCAAGAGTCACTGAGCAGTTTTCATGCGATGGAAGGAGGAAAACCTTCCTTTGAACTTAGCATAAACTTTTATTCAGGACAAAATTTTATGTTCTTTTTCCCTTTTGTTGTCTTGTTCATTGAAAGAAAGCAAAACTGGAAGAGCTTTTGTTTTGTAGTTGAGGTGCTCTGCATCTTCCTTTTGTGACCTGAAGGAAAAAGTACAACCCTGAAACCAACCCTCTGAAGTGCAGCCATTTCCTTAGGCCCGGGAATGATGTGAACTCCCATTTCCTGCATCCTGGGGTTGTGTATTATGGGAAAAAGACGCTCCAGTGGAGAGTGGGAATGGGACACTCCACCCCACGGGGCTGTGAGCACTGTCCAACTGCAGCACCCTTGAGTGGAGTGAGGCTTGGCACCACCTCAGGGTTTCTCACTTCCCATGGCTCCTTGCCCACTGGGCTGGTCTGGGGCTCCTGTTTTCAGGAAACTCTGTTTAGGGAGCCCAGATGCCTCACTGAGCTCTGATGTTGGAGACATTTAATGCCTGGGAACCGACGACTGAGCACCTCAGTGCTGTGGCACCTACGCCCTTTGTGGATCGTTTCCCAGGTCTCTGTGTCTCCTTAGAAAAGTGGATTTAGGCTCCAAAAGTGCTTAATGCTGCCTGCGTCTTCACTGTGGCTACTGGGAATGTCAGTCCACAAGTTCCCACAAGCACCCAAAACGCAACATAAACCCCCTCCTTTTTCCTTCCATCCTCAACCAAAGGCAAAATTCTGCTCGTTTTGCTCCTGCTTGGCAGGCACAGTGAAGGATACGTGAAGGGTCTGGTGCAGCTGCTTAATTCCTGAAAAGAAGATGTTGGTTTCCAACCTCTTGTGTTTCATGTATATATTCTTCATCTGTTCCCTCTTAGCTGTTGTGCATAACAACAGTTGCATTGGGTTAGGAGGATCTGCCTCTTAGGACGTGAATGTGAACTAGGGTGACTGTGGTCATAAGAAAATAAGCAAAAAAGTTATTTTTCTGAAAGCAGTGTGCCAGAACATAAACATATGTTATTTTGGAGTAGGTTTACAAGTTAGGCCTGAGCCATAATCCCTCCAGACACCAATTCTGCATTTCAGAAAGACTGTTCTGTAGGGAGTGTGCTGCATCATCTCATTTATTTTCCCCTAAGAAGCACCTTGGTCCTTGGCAATGACAACTGTATCCAAAAAAGTAGTAAAAAAAAAAAATCTTTAGATTAACTATATTTAGTATTTCCTAAAATCAAAGTATTGCATTGATTCACTTGCTTTTGTTTTGGGTTATAATTACATGTGCTAAATTGTGCTCAGGAAAGTGATTAAAAGAAATTCGCCCTCCAGAGAAAAAAGTAGGAAAGATTAAAGGCGCTTTTTTTTTTTTTTTTTTTGATCTGCAAAACAATGTTCTTTTAATTTAAAGAAGGTGGCATTAAATTGCAGTGCTGGAAACATGAAGAAAAAAATTAAATAGAAAATAAAATAAAGAGAAAATCTGCTCTAAAGGGAATCTGAAAGTGGTGACGAGAAAAGTTGATGAGAAAAAAAATGCAGGGGGTGGAAGTGGAGTCACACTCCAGCCTGGCGTGTTTGAAAGCTTGGAGCCCTTTCCTCTGAGATTAAAGCATGTCACCATGGGGGAGGGCCTGTGAGGCGAGGGTCAACCTTCTGATAATGAATTAAATTTCAAAAGAAGGTTTCAAATTCCGCAGTGTCTGCTTGGATGTTAATTGCAAAGCACGATTAGTGCTATTAAAGTATATTAGCAACCTAGAAAATTCCCAGGACAATGCTGTTCTGACAATCCCAAGGTATCTGAATATTTTTGGTAGCTGCTGTGCCAGCTCAGATGGCATGCTCTTGTTTGTCCTGTGGTAAATATCAAAATGGACTGTAATTATATGCTGTATGTTAATTTTAATCAAGGAAGGGAGCTTTGGAGGCCAACCATTTCACTTGTGCCTCGCCTGAATCTGTGGAGGGACTCTGGAGAGTGTGAAAACATACTTTTATTTATGGAGTAAAAGTTCTCTGTGGTAACGTTGCTCCAAGTTACCTACGTTGAAAAGACCTCTCACCACTTTTCACTCGTTCCTGCCTCAGTGAGGAGTCTGGAAATGCTGTGTGTTGCAACGTGATTTATATCTCCACGCAGCGAGTGCTTCTAGTGTCAGCGCTAGAGAAAATGAAATCTCTGCAGAGCAAATTGAGTCATAAGATTTGGCAAGGTGGACGTGTAAAAAGAAAGATTAACTTTGGGGTAGATGTATTCCTTCCTACAGTGTATGCCTGGAAGCCTAAAGAGAGTTATGAACTTGAAAATCAAGATTTAAAGAGGGGTTAATTTTTTCAGTAGCTATCATCACTGTGTAATCACTGTGAAACAAATTGAATGTATGCTTATTTTCCGGTTTTCACCATTTCAGTCAGCCAAAAGATCACGTTTCAACATCAACCTTATTCAACTGAACAATCCTGCAGTGTGAGAAGAAAATACACCTAAAGTCCGGTAGAAATACTCAGTGATAATACAGTGAATCCCCGCTGCATCGCCACCTCTCCATTACGACCCCGCCCATTTGCCAGGCAAATTTTTGACAGTTTTGATTCAGCCGTCTGTGAGTTTACCCGGCTGAGACATGCGCGGTGCCTCTGCTCTGCCGA
>WEKX01027450.1:61231-74917 GCA_013390025.1 Pitta sordida | reverse complement strand
TACGGGTGTTAGATGGTGAGTTGGACTAGATGATCCTTGTGGGTCCCTTCCAGCTCATAATATTCTGTGATTCTGTGATTCTGTGATCTGGGACCTCACCTGTGGTCCAAGACTGCTGATAAATGATGGAGAGTGGCTTAGCAAGCTCTTCTGCCAGCTGTTTCATCACCCTGGGTTGACACCCATCCAGTCCCATGGACCTATGAGGATCCAAATGGTTTCAGCAATTCTCTAAAAGTGGCCTCCTGAATTTCACAGAATCGCAGAATACTATGAGTTGGAAGGGACCCACAAGGATCATCTAGTCCAACTCACCAATTTCAGGGGGACTGCACTGTACCCTGGCCTCATCTACCATCTCAGGTAACCAACCATCATGAAGGCAATCTACACTACTTTTAAAGACAGAAGCAAAGGAGACATTAAGTACCTCTGCCTTATCCTCATCCCTAGTTACCAAATTTCCCTCCATATCCATTACTGAGTTTGTAATTTTTTTAAATGAATACTATTGCCTATGGTTGTTCAACAGTCAGGGTAGTCAAAGGTAAAAAGAAGGAGATTTAGTGCCTTCAAAATAGTGTTGCTGAGAAGGTAAAAATTTCTCTTAATAGATTGAAACGTAAAAACTCCATAAATGTTGAGTGGTGACGATGGAGAATTTTTTCATTATTTTANCTTTCCCTCCATATCCATTACTGAGTTTGTAATTTTTTTAAATGAATACTATTGCCTATGGTTGTTCAACAGTCAGGGTAGTCAAAGGTAAAAAGAAGGAGATTTAGTGCCTTCAAAATAGTGTTGCTGAGAAGGTAAAAATTTCTCTTAATAGATTGAAACGTAAAAACTCCATAAATGTTGAGTGGTGACGATGGAGAATTTTTTCATTATTTTAAGAACACCTAAAAGAGAAATGAATTGTAATTTTAGTTTACTTTTATTATTTGCATAATCTAATTTTATAACCTATTCATTTTTCCCATAGCTTTTCTTCACTAATAGTGATGAATTGTTGAAGATTTTGATGAGGCCCCTTGTTAGTTCTTAAATCTGAAGTAAGAACAAGACACATTCAAAAGAAAAATAGTGAAGAGTTGTTTGAAAACACACAGTCTATAAATAATATTTCCCAGTCGTTTAATGATTATTCAATACTGTTTTCTTTGCTGCTGTTCACCCAATACATAAAAAAAAAGAAGAAACATTAACGTGAAGGTTTCAAGCCTAGGAAAACTGCTGTTTTATGTGAATTCTAATAGCCTGCAGAATGTAGAAGACATTGAAAGTAATTTCTGAATTCACAGTCTATACCCTCCAGGGACAGCTTGTATACATTATTCCTTTATGCAAATATATAAAGGTTTGTGTTATATCTTTCAGAACATATTTTCAGCTCTTTCTTCTTTGTTTAGTTGGATTTTGTGTGTTAAATTTTATAGGTGTGGGTATAAGTGAAAAAATGTTTGGTTACTTTGATAGCATTGTTCTTGGAAGTGCTGGCCTAGATGTGTTTCTTAGACAATAGAGCTGTTTAAACAGATTTATGCTCAATAAAGTAACAATTTGCATTTCCATATTTTTTGTGTTATTTTAACATAGAATTTTTAGCAGACTAATGAAAATGAGGTAACCTAATTTATTTAAAGTACTCTCCCTAGTTTCAACAAAAAAGACAAAGTAAATAAAACAGAAGAATTTTTGTTTTCCTGTGAACTTTAAAGTAACTTGTTCATTTTGTCTCTTTAGAATTTCTCGTTTCACTTACAGTCCTTTGGTAAAAATTTCACTTTGTTAAGACAATGAAGACTGTTCTCCCAGGACTTCAAGGATAAATTATTTTAAAATTCCCACAGTAGTCTGTATATTTTTGCTCTATTTCAGCTTTCTGAAACTGTCAATTGCTTTAAATTAGGGCACAAAATAAAAAAGAATGTGCTGAATGTATGGTTTTTTTAAGGAACTTCTCTGTCAGTTTTTATGTTGAGGGGTTTTTTGAAGCTATTAATGCTGACAGTAAGATGTACACAAGACTCACACAAAAATCAAACAAAATCAAGCATAGTTGAGAAGTAGGTATACTTATTTTAGTGAAGAGACTAACCAAGAATTAAAATATTGAGCATCTTCCTAAAGTCAGCTTTTAGATGCAGGAATGCTACACCTTGACCTGTCTTTCAAATGTGAGGTTTTTTAGTGTTTTGGGGTTTTTTTGTTTGTTTGTTTGTTTGTTTTATGTGATGGTTACATTATGCACACTGGTGTGTAAGGGGTGGTAATAATTACAGATAAGGTAACAACCCTCTTCAAAAGATGATGATTTTCAGGGTGATGGGAACCCTAGAAATAGTTCTTTTCAATAACAGCTTTAAGGCAGAGACTGATTCATGTGAAGGCGTGAGAATTCCCACTGTAGCCACTGGCTTCTGCTTGGAAGAGTTCTGGTCACAGAACTCTTGGAGAGTTGCAGGATAAGGTAATTTTAGAGAGAAGTCCTGTTACTCAGATCACCCAGGTGTCCTCTCAGGCTTTCCTCAAGCTTCCTGTACAAAAGGCATTTGATCCTTCCTTTGCTAGTTTTCTGCTTTAAATTTAGGGAGGCTGTTTTCATTATGAAGCTCCAGGTCTTGCAGCCATGAGTGATCTTTGCCTTAAAATGTCCACTCTTTTTTTCTAAGCTGGCTCTGTTCCAGACGTTTTGAAATCTTGTTGAGTTGTGGCACCTACTCTTCTTCAGAAAGTCCCTTTAAGTGAACTGTAATTGATATCACACCCTAATTTTAAAAGCAGTTTATATAAGTCTATATAAGGTCATTACTGTGATCATCTTTTTTTGTGTGAGAACACACTTGGGATACATGAAAAGAACAGTAAAGAAAAGTAGATCTAGAATTAGATGTTGAAAGACACCTGGTAATATAAGTTATGTATAAATTATTTCTTTTGATAAAGAAATGTTTTTTGTTGTTTGAATAGTATTTGGAAAGTACTCTCTTCCCTAGGGTCATGCAGAAGGACTGGATATGTCACATAGATATTTCACATTTCCTCACCAGGTACTTCCCATGTTTCACAGGTTCACAGGTTATTCTGAGTTGGAAGGGATCCACAGGATCATCTAGTCCAGCTCCCAAGCGAATGCCCACCCAGGGATCAGACCCACAAGTGTGGAACCACGAGCAACACACTCCATCCATCCAAGCTTCCCATCTAGACCATGTCACTGAGCTCCTCATCCAGTCTTCTCTTAAACACCTCCAGGGATGGTGACTCCACCACCTCCCTGGGCAGACCATTCCACTGACAGATCACTCTCTCTGTGAAAAACCTCTTCCTAACACCCAGTCTAAACCTTCCCTTGTGTAGTTTAAGGCCATGCCCTCTCGTCCTGGTGTTTCTTTCCAGTTCATCTTCTATCTTGTAGTTGTTATACTTTATCCAGTTACTTTTTCTTTAGTACTGAACTACACCTCAGTACTTTTCAGCAGGGATTCTGTCAAAGTGACCTACATCTACACAGATCAAGAGGATGCTTGTTGGTTCACCACTTAGACTGAGAAGTGGAGGAAATTTTTATTTTTGTTTTGATATTTTTACTAACTCTTTTTATTTACAAATATTATGACGAGATATTGATCTCATTATCTCATTCTCTTTAAATATAACATGAATTTCTTTAACTTTCTGTTCTTTATGGTAGTGGTCGGCCAGGATGTGTTTTACTGGGTTCTCATATATTTTTATTCAAATAATCTAAAATTTTTAAACTTCCTGTTTAATAATCCTTCGAAAATAGATGTTCCAAGCATCTATTTCCTACATATTATGTTCTTTACCTTGGCCTTGTCTGATGGTGCTCTTTCTTCTTTATATATTGCAGGGCTATTTTATTGCTTATATTACTTCTGCCTGTAACTGGGTGTCTCTCAGCACCTACTTTTAGATCTAGTTTTCTTTGCTGCTCTTTTCATGTATCCCAAGTCTGTTGTCATCTATCCATCCATGTAAAATAGATAAAGACAGCAGTTCTGCTGCAATCCTCCTTCATTCTGTGCTCTCTCAGGTCCCTGATTTTCCTACAGTGAATAATATGATTATTAAATATTAAACATCACTCATTTCATCCTCATTGAGTATTTTTAAAATATCAAACTGTCAACATCTGCCTGTCTGTTATATTAGTGCAGCTTTTTGTGAAGGTGCTTTAACATCTGACTGAGCAGCTACAGGCTTGGTGACATTTGACTGCTTTGCCAAATGACAAAACTAAGAGCATCCAAAAGTAGCAGAAGAAATAGAAGAAAGATGCCTTTAAGGAATGGAACAGAATACAGGATAAGCCTGGTAATTTATGATTTGTTTTGACAGTGTTTTTATATTTTATTGAGGGGAGGGGAGAGGGAATACATTTCAGTTGTGCTGCATAATGTGGATGAAGTGAGTATTTTTCTGTGTTATGTTTATGATGTGTGCCAGTACACCTGTGATTTAGAAAAAAAATTAGTTTCTTCAAGATGAGTTAGTGCAATTTTGTTCCTGGAGGGTTAGCTAGTGCTCAAGGGTATGTAAATTATAGCAATCAAAGTGTATGATTACTGAGTCTTTGGAATAAACAAGTAGAAGTAAGGCCAAAATGCATTTTAAGAGGGGAGGTACATATAGTGTAGGGATTCCCTATTACATGTAATTTTTCCTGGTGATATACATATATATAAAACATATATATATGTTAAAACAATGTATTGTTTTAATATTTTCCTCCGTAGCCAACACAGTGTACAATTAATGACTAAGTCAGTGTTGTAGACTATTTTCCTAGTCTTAAAATAGCCAAGGTATGAAGTGCTTCTTGAATACCAGACACTCTCTTTTCTTGATAGATCAGGATTTAATCCGACAGCCTGAGACCATCTATTTGTTGTTCAGTCTGGAGAAATGCTATTGTATTGTTTTCTGTATTTTAACTATAAAAGAATGCTGACATTTAGAACAATTATCTTTTGCTTGTGCGAGTTCTGAGAAATATGCTAGGAGGAGCTCATAAAAGTGGATAAGACTTAACCTGAAAGTATCCACAGGACCAGGATCACCCCTTCAAAACGGCTTGCCCCATCAAATTCACAGAATTAATTCTTCATTTCAAGTTGCCTAACCATTATTTCAGGCCATTCATTCCTGTTCTCTGTCAAACTGGTGACTCTGGTCCAAATTGGTCCATTTTCTCCCTGCAGAGGTGTTTCTGTGTTGTTGTTTCTTTTTTGGTTCTTGAGAACATACACTTCATCATGCCCTGCTTGTGAGATTAAATCACCTTATTTTATCACTATTCTTACATATACATCTATGCATTCCCATCTTTTTTTAACTACAGAATGTCACTAAAAATTCATTGCCTTACATGTCGATTTGGACTTCCAGAGGCAGTGTTTTCTAGAAGATTGTCCTCTTTGTTAAATATTTTCCCTCATTTCCCATTTGTATCATAGCACAACTTGGCTGTGCTTAGGCAGACTGTATTTCAAATAGCTCGCTATGGAAAGAAACAGGGTTTTTTTTCTGATCATTGCCAGCAAACTGTTTTCTGTTTGCTCACAAACATTCTGCAAACTTTCTGTGAGCATTTTCTGCTGCTCACAAATCTTACCAGAAATGTTTTGTTCCTTAATTTTCTTCCAGAACTTTGATGAAAGAGAATTTTCACTAAGTGTAAAGCATGGGACTTGTGATCTGGCGCCGTGTTTTGCACCATGGAAAAGGTACAAAACCATAAAAGGTACAAAATCATGAATTCAGATACTTTTGCTTCTTTTTTTTCCCAGTCCATGAGAATTGTTAAACATGGAAACAGAGTTCGCCATGAACGTGGATTTCTGAGGCTACAAACCTACAGAATGCTTGGTTTGTTTAACATGGAAATCTGTTACTTTCTGGGATTGTTGAATAGTACATAAGGTATTAATTAAATGTAAAGGAAAGTATATTTTTGTGACAATTGGACTAACAAAAATAGCAATGACTGATAGAAGGTCTTAAAAATTCCTGATTATGAAACCCAAGTAGAGAGATGTGTTAATTTTTTTAATTAAAAGATAGACAAAACCTCAGTGAGCATTAAATTACTGATGCTTCAAGTCTTCTTGGTTTTGTTACTGCTTTAAACCTGTTGCGCACCTGAGTGGCTGTTGGGGGCTTGTGAAGGGCACAGTTGTTTCAAATTCTTAGGACACTTTCCCCAGGAAAATAGCTGTAGAAAACGAATGGTTAAGACTGTTCCCACATCAGGTTTCCTGGGAATTTCAAGCACACAATGCTGAGTTGAATTTGAAATTTCATCACCACTCTTGCTGCGATTGGAATAAATGACAAGAGATGTGAAGTTTTCAATACCATTCCCTTCAGTGTGTTGTTATATAGTCAGAAAGATATATTAAAAAAAATAAAATCCCTAATTTAAAAATAAGAACTACTTCTACATTAGTGGATTAAAGGGGATTGGAAGGGTGCTTAATTTTTTTTTTTTGCCATAGTTTGATANCACCCTCTGAGCTCGCCCTTCCAACCAGTTTGTGACCCAGCATAAAATGTTCCTTTCCAGCCCGTGCTTTACAAGTTTCTCCTGTAGCTTATTGTGGGAAACCGTGTCAAAGGCTTTGCTAAGGTCCAAGTACACAACATCCACAGCCTTTTTGTCATCGACCAGTCGAGTCACTGGATCATAAAAGGAGATCAGGTTAGTCAGGCAGGACCTGCCTTTCCGAAATCCATGCTGACTAGATCCAATGTCATGGTTGTTCTGCAGTTGCTGTGTAATGGCACACAAGACCATCTGTTCCATGACTTTGCATGGGACTGAGGTCAGGCTGACTGGCCTATAGTTGTTAGGATCATCTTTCCTACCCCTCTTGTGGATGGGTGTCACGTTGGCCAATTTCCAGTCTTGTGGCACAACACCGGCACCTGAGTGGCTGTTGGGGGCTTGTGAAGGGCACAGTTGTTTCAAATTCTTAAGACACTTTCCCCAGGAAAATAGCTGTAGAAAACGAATGGTTAAGACTGTTCCCACATCAGGTTTCCTGGGAATTTCAAGCACACAATGCTGAGTTGAATTTGAAATTTCATCACCACTCTTGCTGCGATTGGAATAAATGACAAGGGATGTGAAGTTTTCAATACCATTCCCTTCAGTGTGTTGTTATATAGTCAGAAAGATATATTAAAAAAAATAAAATCCCTAATTTAAAAATAAGAACTACTTCTACATTAGTGGATTAAAGGGGATTGGAAGGGTGCTTAATTTTTTTTTTTTGCCATAGTTTGATACAGTGATGTAGATAGCTAGTGGAAGAAGGTATTAAGGAGTCACTAGATTTGTTTTTTCTTCTGTGGATATGGCTGAGCTACCAGGTATGGCTACCTGCAGCCAATTGTAATACCTAATTGTGCTGATTGGAATCCCTAATTGTGTTTGGAACAGCAAAGAAAATGGCTGCCTCATATTTTAAGGAATTATTTACAGAATCATAAAAAAATTTCCCCCTTTCCCAAAGAGATCATAAAAGCAGCATAAATGTGATGGTATGACAGACACGCTTGAGTGAATTAAACCTACACTAATTTACTTATATGTATTTGTGTTGTGAACTGAACTCTGTGAGTGTCTGGCTGCATGATCAGTGTAAACAAGTTCTGCCAGCAGCAGCTTCAACCCTGCTGTGTTTTGTCTCTTTAGCCTGGCTGTTTGACTTTGGGCAATCAGATATGCTCTGGTGCATCCCTGTTCCATCCTCAGATGTAAAATTAGTTAAAACTCAGCCTGATTCAATGATATTATTTAAATAAGCTTTATGGCTACCACAATTTTTGATACTTGGCAATGCCTGGGTCAGTGGAATACTTTTGGTTCATTATGTGGGCACAGGATGGGGATTGTGGCCTGTGTGTGTTAAAGTAGGAAGCTCCCATGTAGCTGAGAGCAGTGGAGAGAACCGATGGAAGTGACAGCACAGCTGGGAAGTACCTGTTGGTGAACTATGAACTGGGAATGATCCTTGTGGGCCTCCCAATTTTTACCTGTGTGGTTTCTTGATGACCAAGTTGTGATAAATCAGATTGTTCCTCCTTTCTTTCTACTGTTCCTATTTGCTTATTTAGCTGCATCTCATTCTCAAGTCAGTCGATGCCTTGATCGATGTGTTTCAGTGAAATTTAATTTCTGTGTAAGAACACCAAGTCTCAGAATTCTGACTTTGCAGTGATATTGAAGTAGGTATTGCAATAGGAGGTAACAGATATCCCTAACTTGGTAAAAATGCCAACTTTTCAACATTAAAAAAACATTAATTAGGTTTATGTCCACAGCTCTGGGGTTGTGGGTTCAATCCCTTTATGGGCATTGACGTGGGAACTGGACTAGATGATCCTTGTGGGTCCCTTCCAACTCGTAATATTTTGTGATTCTGTGTTTAATTTTTTTGTTAAAGCTTTTAGAGGTATCCTCCTGAAGTATCATGTTCAGTTCTGAGTTCCTCACTACAAGGCAGAAATGGATGTGCTGAAGGGAGTCTGCCAAGCGACTGTTGAGAAGATTAAGTGGAGTGCAGCATCTCTCATACCAGGAAAAGCTGGGAGATCTGCTTAACCTAGATAAGGCTCAGAAGAGATCCTATTAATGTAAATAAATAAAAAGCATGAAGGAATTAGCCCAGTACTACTGACCAGTAAGCAGCTGTCATGTACTCAGAGCCAAAGGTGATGTGCGTGTTTAGTCAGCCTGTTTTCTCAGCAGAGAGTGAACTCTCCCTTGATAAACAGTTGAATCATCAACTGAAGTCAAACTAAGGGACATAGCTGGACAACTTTTTGTTCAGCACTGAAAATCTGAAACTAAGGGAAAGGGGATAACACCTTTCTGGCAAAAAATACATGATGTGATGAGTATGTATGTGTGTGTGTATATGTGTATGGCTTGTGAATGTATCTGATCACCTTGAAGCTTTCTGTGTTCCTGGCTGAACACTCTCAATTCTCTCGGCCTTTCCCCATAGGAGAGATGCTGCATCTCTCTGATCAACTTGGTGACCTCCTCTGGACTCACTGCATACGTTTATCTGCATTTAATTATATCTCCGCTTTCCTATACAGTAATTCCTTGATACTTTACACTTCACCATTCGTAACTTCAATACATCACGGGGTTTTTTCCTGCATCCTTACTGGCTTGTCATGGGTTAGATTTAATTTTTTTCATAACCACCTTGCCATTATCAGACTCTGAGGAAGGGAGAAGGAGCAGAATTCCTAAAAAAAATATAGGTGGAGGACCCGTTTGTCTTTTGGCTGGAGAGCTAATGGCTCTAGAAGGGTCCTGATGGCTGTGCAGGGGTGGGGATGGAGTGTTCAGTCTTCACCTCCCCCTCCCTGGGGACAATAGAAGGACACTTCTAGGGACCAGGTGGATCCCTGGTGATTTTCAGCTGTGATCAGGGAAGAGGAACCTGGGCTGCCTGGCTGCTGTGGCTTTGCTCCCTGCACAGCAGTGAAGAAGTCCCGATTTCTTTCCTGTGACCAAAATTGCTTCTGCTGCAGTTGCTACCTGTCCCAATCCAGCCCTGTGTTCAGGGGACCCGACACCAATGCTGAAGAGAGAGGATTGAGCTGTCCCTGCACGAATCCTCGCTCAGAGCCAACATATCTGTGTAAATAATTTTTACATCCTTTTTCTACATTTTTTGGCTGAAAGCCCCTTTGATTCAAAAGGTTTAGTAAAGTAGATAAGTAGTTTCTTTTTTCTTTTCCACTCCAAGAAGGTTCCCACCCAGGATATGGCTTTACTGGCTTTACCATATTCACCATTTTTACCATATTTGTCATATCTACCATATTTACCTCTACTTCATGGATTTTACTTGTTGTGACATTTTTCTGGAACTTAAGATTGTTGATGTTTGACTAAAGAGATTGATCAAATGATATTTAGATTTAAGAGGAGAATGCTAGGAAATGAAATATGTTTGCAAACACTATTAATTCATATGCATGAGGTGAAGTCATACGAAGAAAGTAAGAAATTTAGCACAGTTGTCTACCTATGTTATAAAAATGAAATACAAGTTCTTGGTTGTTTGTCTAAACAAGCACATGTATTGCCAAGGAAGGTGGAGGAATGTGTCGTAAAAACCAAATTTGCTTCTCATCCACTAGAAATAAGGGAGTGTAAATTTCAATAGAAAAAAGGTTCAGCTTTTATTTAAGGATGGTTGAAAAGAGAAATGTAATTTTCAAGCATATTAAGGGAATTATAAAACTAATTATCTATGAAAATTAAAATAATTGAAAATAAATCAGGATTAATTGACAGCTGCCACTCTCAAATTTTCACTTTGTTGTAGCTAGCAATTGTAAGTACTGAAGGCAATAGCTAAAATAGGAAAATTGGCATTTCATTTTGCCGCGCTGTTTGAGGACACTCCCAACAGAAAAATACAGCATAGCAACCATGAATGCGTTGTGTCAACTCATTCGTCAGAGCGTTTTCTGATTCACTGGACTTGAAATTTATGTGGTATTTCCATTCTGAAAATAAAAACCAACCAAAAAATCGCTCCATAAACTCTTTCTAAGTTGCTATGTCTTTGTTTTTAGGTTGCAATATTGGTGACCTGAAAAGGAAGAAAAATGTAGAGATGACGTTTGTGTCACATAATTGATGTTATTAGCAATTTTTGCACCATGAAGAAAAAAGTAATAGTGGGTCTTGGATAATACAGCGCTCTTGAGAAGAAAGAAATCAATGTTTAATTGAGATTACAGTGCTGTTTGTTTCTAGGCAGGACCAACCAAGATTCAAACCACTTGACACAAACAGCTGCTTTTGAAAAAGCAGAACCTTTTCTTTGGGAGAGGAGGAGCTGATGTGGAACTGCATCTCACAGGCACATAAACATAAATCTTGTCAGAAAGGACAAAACACATGTTAAACCTATTCATGGTGAAAGCAGACACGAACCAATTTTTTTTTTCCAAGGACTATCCACCCTTCTCAAGTGCCTAAGGGAAAAGCTTGTGGATTTCCATAGTGCTTCAAAGTCAAGTGACAGATCTTGAATGACTACCCAGCGTAAAACTCTTGGGTGTTTGGGAAAGCTCTTGGATCTGAGATGACCCACACAGATTTGAAACTGTTTGTTTTTATAACGCCAGTGTACTGCTGAGGGAGGGAATAATAACCACAGGTATTGGCTCCTATCAACTTTGAAATTATTTGTAATTTTAATTGCTCAATGATTTGAGGCTTCTCTTACAGGGTGCATGCTAATTTAAATATGACATTTCAGCAGGAGGTGTGCTAAACCAACTGAAGTTCACAAATTACAGAACTCTTTCCTCTATAAATGTCATTATTTAATGTGATACACAAAAGGTGTCTGAAGGACATGTACATTCATATAATGACACTGGAGAGAGTTTGAGATCCTTCCTTGAAGATCTGGATCATATTATCAGTGCTAGTCAGGTTAATTAACTGAGGTTAATACTGAGTAATGTGATGCTGCGCATGAAAAGCCAATGGTTGTGTAGAGAATGAAACAAAAAATTCTAGTTTCCTTACAAATGATAACTTTTTCCAGTCATCCTCTCTTTGTTCATACATATGGCAGTGGTGACTTCCATAGCCTTCTCAGTACTGAGGTGAGATGGACTGGTCTGTAGCTCTCTTGATAATCCTTCCTAGAGTGAAACCTTTTTTTATTTCTGGTCATCATGAAACTCCCACAGGCAACACCGTTTTTCAGGGATGACACAATTGCCTCAAAGTCAGTGGCAGCTCCGCACTTTCAGATACAGTCCGGATCTCCAGACGTGTGCATAATAGGTTTACTTAAGCAGTCCTTAACTTGACTGTCTTCTGCAATGGGTAACACCTCTCTTTCATAGCTTTCACCATCACCAGGGACCTGAGAACAAACCTTGTTAGAAATTACTGAGTTACTGTCTCAGCCTTCTCCATAGCAGGTTCCCTGCTTCATTCAGCAGAAGATTCACATCGTCTTCATTTTTGTGCTGATTTCTCTATGGGAGCTCTTAATCTCCTGCACGTCCCTCACTAGTTTTATCTTCAACTTCAGTTTTGCTTACCCAATTCTCTTTGCTGTGGCAAACCTGGGTGATGCTTTTGTGCTCCTCTCAAGTAGCTGGGTATCATTTCTACCACCTTGTGACCTTTTGTTTTTCTGGCTTTAGTTCTTTTGTTGTTTGGAGATTTATTTATATTTGAGTTTGGTTAGGAGTTCTTCATTTCGCCAAGCCATATCTGCTTATTTTCTTGCACATCAGGACAATTCTTGTGCTTGAAAAGGCTGCAGTTGGAGTCTATTGCTGGCCCATTTGCCCTTCAGGAAAACCTACAATGACATCCCTCTGAATTAGATCACTGAACAAGTCTGTCATCTGAAAAAACAGGGTCTTTATTTTGTTATTTGTCTTATCTTTATATTTTGAAACTCTACTGTCTTGTGGTCATTAGGGGCAAGCCTGACATTAATTATCATTCACTGCTTGCTTATGTATGAGTAGAAGACCCTGCAGAGAATCTCCTCTAGTAACCACTTAAAAAAATAAAATTGTTTTCAACACACTCTAGAAACCCAGATTATTGGTATGCTGCATTACCTTTCCAGAGGATGCTGAGATGTTAAATTTTCCCAGGAGAGCAAAGTCCTGTTCTCTTCCTGTCTGAGTTGCCTGTAGGAGCAATTCACCAGTATATCCATTATTTTTGGCCTTCCTTCCACCCTCAGCCTAAGCTTCCACCCAATCTTTTCCCTCTTGATTACAGATGATTATGGTGGAGATTCGCCTACATAAAGCACAATTTCCCCCTCTTTCTCTGTATTTCCTGGAAAGTCTGTGCTTTTCCATTTCTGTGCTCCATTCATCTGAAAAATTCTGCTGCATCTCCATAATAATAGCAGAGATATCACAGATCTGCAACAATGCAGGAACTTCTGATTCCTCCTGTTTGACACACTGTGTATCTTTGTCTAGATTTGATACACACACACAGCCCACTTGTTTCTATGAATTTCTATTTCTGCTTTACCTTGAGCCATAGTGACTGTGTCTTGGATTTCTGGTTTTAACCTCAAAATAAAGCAGTGGACTGATGGGAGGAAAGATGAGAGGGGGAAAAGTAGTCCCACTTACTGTAAAAAAATGCAGATTGTACTTATGGGAATGGTACTGAGCAGATCTGAGCAGAATCAAATCATATAGAAGTTTGGACTCCTCCTCTAGAGTTTCCAGTCTTTTCAACAATGAAAGACGGGTGATGACAATGTTGCGGACATGGGAAATAAGATTGATCTGATTTACTTACAGCACTTATCTTAATGAGTGAAAAATAAGTGCTTTGTGGACTGAGGGTAGATAGTGTGTTTTGCAACTCACAATGACTATTTCTTTCTCTTGATTTCATAAAGAACTTGTAGAAACATGCAGAGAAGTTTCCTCAGGTGTGGAGCTTTACATGTCACTACCCAGAGTTTACACAGGTGCATCGTCCTTCGTGGTTTTCATAAATATCTAGTTTCTCGAATGAATGATGAATCACAGAATCACAGAAAATTATGAGTTGGAAGGGACCCACAAGGATCATCTAGTCCAACTCACCATCTAATACCCGTACAGTGA
>WEKX01027450.1:30442-60929 GCA_013390025.1 Pitta sordida | reverse complement strand
AAAGTCTTGCTCTGCTTTAAATAAATACTCAAGAAGCACAGCACAAGAAGATTGGTACTGAAATGCATTTTAAAAAGATATTATATTTAGAATGATATAATGATTTGTTTTTAAGGTTTTGTTTTTCTGGAATTTGAAGATTCCGAACTGGTGAATTGCTGTACCTGAGGCAGGTGCTTTACAAACAGCTGCATGGTTAAATATATGCACTCTGAACATTTTAGTTTTGATTAGCTAATTGGGAACCCTAATTGTTTTTTCTTACTTTGCATAATTTTTCATACCTCAGATACCTTAGACTATAGTTTATATCTTCTAGAAAATAAAGTTTTTTGTTGACTTGTGCACACATTTAGAAAATTTTTGGTTAGCAACTTTGGGTTTTATCTGTTTGAAAAACAATATATATATTGCATGCAGAAAACTTGAGCCTTATGTCAGTCCTTTGAATTTACTTGGTCAAAGGATGAAGGTAAAAGAACAAATCTTTATTCAAATTACAATATGTTAATCAAGGAGAAAAATCAATTAAATCAGCTGTTATTAGTTTCAAACCTACAAGAATATATTGAGATAATTTAGTCTGACCATCAATAAGTTTACTGTCTTCATCCACTTTCCCTTCTGACCATGATATCTTCCAGGAAGAAAATGTGATGTCTGTTTGATGATAGAAGAGATTATATAGATTAAATAACTTAGCAGTTAGTGATAAAAGAATGTGACAGATCAGGAAATAGTGTCTCCCTAACCATTTCTTCACCCTTGATTTTCAGAGCAAAATCATTTTATGTCTTCTACTTTTCTTATTAAGATGGGAACTAAAACAGAGTGTACATAGGATTAATCTTTGCTAAATACATTTCCACTTTATTCAAGATATAATAGGTAATAAGTATCCCTTTGATTTATTTTTCTTTTAAGAAGTACTGAATTCTCATAGATACACCCCAAAATATGAAATTACTTTCAAATATGAGAGAGACTCACAATGTTGGTGAGAACTTGTAAGATATTTCCTGTATTACACCGTTGCTGGTTTTACCGCTTATTCACAACTTCTACTTCAAGAAATCGAGAACAGTCTTATGTACAAAGGGCCAAAGTATAAAAAATATTTGTAAGGCAGCTGGTTTGCTGATACTGCCAACAGCCATGGAAATAACCAGTAGACTCAGTACACAGATTTGTCCATGTCGTATGTGACTGACAAAAATGTCACAATTTGAAAAAACCTCCACAACTAATACCTCGGAATTTAATGGAAAAACAATGCATGGAACATTTAAAATATTTTCACAAATCTAAATTGAAGGAAACTAAGTAGAAGGGTATTGCTGTTAGATTGTTTTTTGTCGCAGCTGGTGAGTGAACCTACACAGGGTGAGGCTGTGCTCGACCGGCTGTTCACAAATAAGGAATGGCTGGTTGGCGATGTTGTGGTAGGAGGCTGCCTGGGAAGCAGTGACCATGAGATAATAGAGTTTTCAATTGACAGTGTAACGAGGAGGGCATGAAGAAAACCTACACACTGGACTTCCGGAGGGCAAACTTCAGATTATTTAAGGCATTAATTAGGAAAGTACCTTGGCAAACCGCCCTTAATAACAAGGGGATCCAGGAAGGTTGGACATACTTCAAGAATGAGTTCTTGAAGGCATAGGAACAGGCTGTCCCAAGGAGCCAAAAGACAAGTTGGAGGGGTAGAAGACCAGCATGGATGAGCAAGGAGCTCCTGAAGGAACTAGGGGAGAAAAAGAGTATGTATTGCCTTTGGAAGGAGAAGGAAGTGAGTCAGGTTGTGTTTAAGGATGTTGTTAGGTCATGCAGGAGGAAAACTAGGGAGGCAAAAGCCCAGATGGAACTCAAGCTGGACATTTCCACAAAGGATAATAAGAAATGTTTTTATAAATACAATAATGGCGAAAAGATCTATAACAACCTCCACCCCTTACTGGATACAGAGGGGAATACAGTAACTAAAGATGAGGAGAAGGCAGAGGTACTTAATGCCTTCTTGGCCTCTATTTTTAACGGTTAAATAGATTGTCTGCAGGACAACTGGTCTTCTGATCTGGTAGATGGGGCCAGGATTCAGAATAATGCCCCTGTAACCCAGAATGAGGTAGTTAGAGATCTGCTGAGTCATGTGGCTCCCTTTAAGTCTGTGGGGCCAGACAGGATCCATCCCAGGGTGATGAAAGAGCTGGCAGGTGAGCTCCCTAAGCCGCTCACCATCATTTATCAATGCTCTTGGCTCACTGGTGATGTACTGGGTGACTGGAAGTTGGCCAATGTGACACCCATACACAAGAAGGGTTGGAAAGATGATCCCAGTAATTAAAGACCTGTCAGCCTGACCTCAGTCCCAGGTAACATCAAGGAGTAGATAATCCTGAGGGCAGTTATGCAGCACCTCCAGGATAACCATGACATTAGACGAAGTCAGCACAGATTTAGGAGAGGTAGGTCCTGCCTGACCAACCTGATCTCCTTTTATGAACAGGTCACTCACCTGGATTATGAAGGAAAGGCTGTAGATGTTGTGTACCTGGACTTCAGTAAAGCTTTCAATACTGTCTCCCATGGTAAACTTCAGGAGAAACTCTCAGCCTGTGGCTTCGACAATAGCATCCTGCACCGGGTTAGGAATTGGTTGGATGGATGAGCTCAAAGAATGTTGGTAAAAGATGTCACATTCTGCTGGAAGCCTGTCACTAATGGTGTCCCCCAGGGATCAGTGTTGGGCCCAGTCCTGTTTAATATCTTTATTGATTATATGGTTGAGGGAGTTGAGTCCACCATTAGCAAGTTTGCACATGATACCAAGTTGGGGCAAATGTTGAACTACCAGAGGGTAGAAGAGCCCTTCAGAGGGACCTTGACAGACTAGAGAAGTGGACTGATTCNAAGCTACGCCAGGGGAGGTTTAATCTCAATGTTAGGAAGCGGTTTTTCACGGAGAGAGTAATTGCATATTGGAATGGGCTGCCCAGGGAGGTGGTGGAGTCGCCATCCCTGGAAGTGTTTAAGAGAAGACTGGACGAGGAGCTTAGTGACATGGTCTAGCTGGTCTAGCTGGGGGGTGAGGGCTGGATGACCCTGGGCCCCCTCCGGCTCAGAGTGGCCTGCTAGACTGTGAGGCATCTAGGTTGTTATTATACTCTGGGATGTGCTCTTGGTCGCTGTACGGGTATTAGATGGTGAGTTGGACTAGATGATCCTTGTGGGTCCCTTCCAACTCATAATTTTCTGTGATTCTGTGATTCTGTGATCCAGTTCTGGTCACCTCAGTTTAAGAAAGATGCTGAGTTGCTTGAGAGGGTCCAGAGAATGGCAACGAGGATGTTGAAAGGACTGGAGAACAAGCCCTATGGGGAGTGACTGAGAGAGCTGGAATTGTTCAGCCTGGAGAAGAGGAGGCTCATGGGAGACCTTATCACTCTCTACAACTACCTGAAAGGAGGCTGTAGTCAGGTGAGAGTAGCTCTCTTGTCTCAGGCTCCCAGTGACAGAAGAAGAGGACACAGTCTTGAGCTGTATCAGGGGAGGTCTATACTAGATATTCGGAAGCTCTGCCCAAGAAGGTGGTGGAATCACAGTCACTGGAGTTGTTTAAGAGAAGAATGGATGATGTACTTAGTGACATGATCTAGATAATGGTATGGTGTGTTAGGTAATAGGTTGGCAGTAGGTTAATTTACGTAACAGATCATAGGTTCAGATTGATGATCTCTATGGTCCTTTCCAACTTTATAAATTCTGTAATTAGTAATAGATGATGTTGTTGACTGTCACTTTTCATTTAAAAATTAACTATTAAATGAGTTGGGGAGTGGTGCATGCCAAGTGAACTTTAGCACAATTATGGATTTCATTCCAGTCATTGGGATCAACACAGATCGTGAAGTGTTGTGCCAACGTTTATACATTATTGAGGATAATTATTGGTTTAAAATGGAAAGTCAATTTGTTGTATATTTTCATCCTTTACACGTACCATTTTCTCACCTTTTGGGCTCCTTCTATAGTTGTATATTTGTAATTTTCAATTTCTTTCTTCTCTGTCCTTTGTATTGCTTGATAGTCCATTGACTTTGTTGGATAATCTTGTATATATTGATTAAAAGAAGAAATGATTTAAAGGGAAGAAAACCTGAAAGGTCACATTCTGAGTCCTTTATCAGTCATCCTCCATCTGACAAAGTGCCCCAACAAAAGCAGAGAACATGTTGCTATTTTTTTTGAACATATGTTAACACACCAGAACTTGAGTATTGGGATGACCTGATAATGTTGGAATATTATAATATCAGAGTTAATTGAATTCATTTGCCATATTTTCTTTAGAAGATCCTCTACTGCATACTTGGAAAAGAGATTAGTTCTATTCCAACCGTGGGCCTTTTCTGTTTCATTTTCCACAGTTTCTTTAAATTTTTATGTTTGTTATGTTGTATAGTTGATATGCAAGAGTCATTTAAGTTTTGGGGCTTTTTTCTGCTTTTCTGTAAGGGAGAAGAAGGTATTTTTAACTCCATCCAAACCCTGCCTGTACATATGTCAAAGTTCAACAGTTACTGAGGTGCCAAATCAAAGAGAATTCCGTAACTGGGTATGAAAAGAGCCCTTTGAAACGAGAATCAAATGAACTTCTGAATATTGCATGCCACTCAGTAATAACAAAAATTCATAGCAGAAAATGTCACTGAGCAGCAAAACCTGATGTTTTTGTGGAGATACAGACACATATTTTTCCCTAGACATCATTAGTTGCTGGTATTTCTAAACCAGCCTAATGAGTGCTTTCCCAAGGAATCAAAAAATTCTTAGTTTTCAAAGGTTTGCATCAAAGATTTGATCAGTTGAAAAGACAGTTTTGAGCCCCATCTTTGCACCAGGATATTCAGTCAAAATGACACTTTAAATTTCTGTGCAAAATACACTTTTCATACCTTAAAAATCCTCCCGGTAATCTGTTCCTGTTGTGTATGTAAGAGATTTGCCTCAATTTTTATTCCCTGTATTTTTACAAGCTGGGGAGAATTCAAGAGGCATCATGTTCCTTTACATATTTAAAGGATCATACCAGAAGTAATCAAAGAGAACAAAGTCTTTTTGTTATCAAAAGAGACTAAATTTATTATTTAAAATGAACATCATTTTTCTATGCACAGTCAACATATTACAGCATTTTTTGTTGTTGTGAGCTAATAAGATTATGATAATTCTTTCTATTACTCATTTTTTCATTAAAAATTATTGTGATTTCAGACAAAGCCCCTAATTTATAAAGATATTACTGTAGTGAAAAATAGCTTATTCTAGTGGTTTTAAAATGGGATGCATACCTTTAGTTCTCTTTGAACTTATTTTAGCAAGGAGTTATTTCACTTTTTCATATTCTTCTAGTATCTATGGATTGATATGAGATGAAAGTAGCCAAAAGCACATTCACACCAGTCTGTGCTTCTCTCTCCCTCCTAAATGCCCCGAGGATGATTGAACAGATGATTGAGAACAATGTTGAGAAGATGACTCATCATCTAGTCTGACCTTGCAGAAATGTAAAAGGTTTTCACTTCGTGCTTCTTTCCAGCTGGTTTCACTTGCTTAAGGTGCACCAATGTGCACTCACAGATTGGTGTGAATGTGGGAAAGACTTTTTAAGAAGAGGAAAAACAACAAACTTGAGCGTTGAGCAAAAACACAGACGTGCAAATAGGTTCGTTGTTTGTATGCAGTGAGTTGAATTTGTAAGAATTGATGCACAGGCTGAAGGGAAGCTGCTATTTGCAGTGTGAAAACGGGGTTACGTTTTATTGCTCTTAGAGAAACTAAAACTGCGCTGGATATTCTTCAGCACCCTCTGCTGGTTTTGTAATTATTTACACAAATAAGGAATCGCTGGAGGAAACCTCGATCAAGAAAACAAAACAAAAAGGAAGAAAAAATATGGGTTGATTTATATGATTGCGTTTATTTTCCTATCCAGATTTCCATCGTAAATAATTTTAAGTTTCTGCTCTTATCACCACGTAGTTTTTTGCCTATATATCTTCAGTGCCTTCACAGTGTAGCTTTATCCAGGTGATTTAAGCCACGTCCTTGAGGGGCCTGTTTGTATAGTTTTACCAATGTTGAACCAGGAGCTGTTTAAGCTAAAACCACAATTCTCTCTAGATCAGTAATGCTGCTGTACAAGGTTAGGAGTCAGAGAAGTTATGCTGCAAATGCAAACAGACTGAGATCCACATCAAAGCAAAAGGTGATGGGATAAGAGCTGAAGGGAACCTACTGCTTTTGGTGAAACTATTCCTAGGAAATCAAGCACAGGGATGATGAAGGAGCTTTAGAAAATCCAAGTGACAAAAAACCCCTGTTCCATCTGAAATTTTCCATTAATTACATTCATATATATATATATCCTTAAATTTTTAATTTTTACCTCAGAAAATTCCCATAGCATTTGTCACGCCATATATGAGAAGTCTGATAATGGAACAGCAATTTGGAATACCAGCACTCTAAATGAAGCCCTAGTGATAGTGGAAAATGTTTTCTCAATTGACTCTGAGAAGAAAATTGTCACATACAAAAATTACTGCTGTAAAAAATATTTTAGAAAGTCTGACTAACAATTTTAGGAATTCAGGAGGCTGATATTCAGAGTTTAGAATGGCAGTGAGCCATGAGATTTTATGTGTATGATCCTTTTTAGAGTAAGAGGTCATACATTGGAAGGTGTTATAGAGAATGATAAAATATTACTTTAGCCACAGACAGATGCTTTATATCAGTACCTTTTTGGAGGAGAAGTTCCTTGAGTCAGAGCATGAAACCTTTCTCATTAAACCAACAGAAATTATGGTTGTAGATACAGATAATTATATTTTTTATTTCTGCAAAGTAAAATTTAAGTGATTTGTGCCTAAAGGATAGGGAGATTTTAGTTTCTTTGATTAAGATTTCTGCACCTAGATATGTATTTCAAATCACTATAACAGCATTACTGTCCTGTGATTTTATTACTTATTTGACAGGTGACACATAGTTTAAGAAAAGTTAAAATGTCTTGGAGCAATTTGTACGTAATACCAAGAAAAATAAAACTGAACTCTCTATGAAAAAATGTGTGAAACCAGTCTGCTTTTAAATGGGATGATGAGACTTAATACTGGAATGCTCGATAGTGGTTATGTAAAGAGTGAATTGCTCATCATAAAGATTAAATCTTCATTGTGCTGTGGCAAGTGGCAATGAACTGGCAATCCATCTGTTCCTGCTCTCTTCAAATATTAGAATTTATTACTGCAGAAAAAAATAGCTGCTAATTTTTGAACTAACCACCTGTAAAGAACAAGTCATTGCACAGATAAGATGTGCTCCCCCCACCCACAGCTGCAGCTTCAGCTAACTTCATTTCCTCAATTTGAATGAGAGCATATTTCAAGTGGAGGGCAATTATATGGCTCTGTGCCTTGTATAACCTGTTAAAACCAGTAATTTACTGGCATAAAATTAATTCTGTGCTCAGTTTACAGACCTAACTAGCTTTAGACTAAGAACATTTCTCTTTAAAATGTAAAACCACTAGAGGTTTGCTTGGATGGGTTTACTATTTATACTGTGCTTTGGTCGAATATTGGTTCTAAAATAGACTTGACAGCTGGTTTTGCAACGCCATTATGTATTGACAGTGCAACACAATGCTATGTATTTTTCTGCAGGCTTATTTGTACAAGATGACTTCCTCTGTTCTAGATAGGTATGATTGCCTCCATCTGAATAGATCCATGAATAGAAGTCATACTCTACAAGGAACTCAACAATGATAGCACACTCCTTTGCTGTTTTAAGCTTCAGTTAGCAGTTATTTCTTTTCTTTCTCTAAACTACTCTGTTGTGAGGTGTAAATGCTTGGCCAACTCCCTTTGTCATCTAAAAATATCCTAGACCATCTTTTTCTGTGATACAACCCTCCTGTATAGTAGCACTTCTTTGTCTGTGTTGAAGCTATGGGCTTTGCATTTGTCAAAGAACAGTACATTGCATTTCAAACCACGCTGTTCAACACAGAGGGATCTTGCAATATTGTTTTTATATTTCAGTGAAACTTGACCTTTGTGTCTCCTTTCAGAAATACTGAAAACCTCAATCATTTTTCTAACAATATTTTGGTCCAACCTGTACTCAGGAAAACGTATTTCACTCTTCTGCCTTGACATTTGGGTTTATGGATGAATCCTTGAGAAGGCCACCTAAAGTTATCATACAATGGTTTGTGTTGGAAGAGACCCTAAAGATCATCTTGTTCCAGCCCCCCTGCCATGTGCAGGGACACCCTCCACTAGACCAGGTTGCTTGGAGATGAAGTTTTCCAGGTGAGATGCCTTTAACCTTTATCAGATTGGAGAACAAGCAGGAAAGGCTCTGACCTTCTGTCAAGATGTTATGAAAGCTGCAAAATCAAGGAATCATAGAAAAAAAATAATAGTCTGGCTTGGAAGGGATCTTAAACAATTATCTAGTTCCACTCCTGCCATCCTGGACAGGGACACTTTTCACTAGTCCATGTTGCTCAGAGCTCCATCCAACTTGCCTTTTAAAAAAGTTAAAGAAATACAGGGAAAAGTAAGAACATTTGCTTTTTTTTTCCCTCTAGCTTCCCTGGTTTTGTGCCAAAGAAAAAGATTTTAATAAAGTCATTGTTAAAGTTATCCATCCTTTGTACTGGGTGCTGCTTTCTACTTAAGGTGTTTGTGTTCATCCATTCCATGACTGGAGCTGTAGATCATAAGGGAGGATGACAGACAAGGAACATGATGAAAAACAGAGAGAGGGGCTGAATAATACTTTATGTAAGCAGCATAAGAAGCAAGTGGTATCCCCCCGGATTTCACACAGCAAACTGGAGACCTTTTCTATGAACCTAAGCAGTCTTTCCTGATCTGAATTACGCTTTTAGTCTTAGTTGACTACTTTTATTACTTCTGTATTAGAAAGCTGGGGCTGTGAATATTTATCTGTTCACTTACCTGGGGAAACATGAGAGTTGTTTACCCAAGAATATTTATGAAGTTCAGACATTCTATCAGAAGTAGTTTGGGACGAGCACAGATGGTAAATGTGTTACTCAAAACTGATGAATCCCCAGGTGATATATGAAGACCATTTTATTTTCAGTGATGTCAATAAGGAGCCACCAGTTTCTTGAGGTGATCTTGTTAATTTTGTATGCAGGTTTTACGATTTATCTTCCAGGCTCTGAAGAGCAATTAAATTCACCTATGCTCATCAAAAGACTTAATGAGTATCATAAGTTTTGATGATAATGCTGCTCTTTTCTTCTTTAGGTAGCTTCATTCACTGACAGAGCTATAGACTTTAAGCTCATAAATGTCACAACTTCAGAATGGGATGGATTTCTTGAAGAGGCTTTTTAATTTAAGTTCTGACCTCATTTCAGGTCTTGTGCAGGATGGGTCTTGTGCAGGGAGCATGTCAGGTAGGTAACCTAGGAACAGTCTACTCTGGTTCCTGTAAGTCTGTAGTATCATGTGCTCTCATAACTACTTAAAAAATGTGGGAAGTGTTTTATACCTGGTTTCCAGTATATCAATACTATCAATGAAACTGCCATAAATTACATAAAATTCACTGTGAAATACTATTTTCTAGAGTAAGAAAGTCAAAAAGTCTTGTGGTAATGTGTAATCCATACACATTTTCACAATAGTTGATGAAAACTCATTGGTGACTTTTGATTGTGAGCTCTAGTATTAAAAAAAATGTCCTCAGAATTTTATAAAATTAATGCAACATTGATACTGTTATGTGAAGAACTGTTTACTAACATTCCTATACTTCATATACATAACAAGCAATTTTACCCTCCCAGTGGCTTCACATAAACTTAACTCTCTTGGAAAGCTTTTTTCTCTTATGAATTTAAGATGAATTTGTTTTATAGCAACATATTTTCCATGTCAGACAATAAATACATAAACATGAACTGCAATAATTCATACAGTGTGGAGTAAATTCATACAAATGGAGTAAATATGTCCCCAAAAGTGCCCAAATCATGTTGAAAGTTATAAAAATCCAGCCTTGTTTGTAATGGCCGTCACTATATGACAAAAGCCACAAAGTAACCCACAAAAAAATTTGCAAGATTTGCTAAATAGAAAAAGGTTTGTGTTTGTGGAAACAAAGAAAAGGGTTATACGCTGCTTTTTGTACCACAATTATGGTGCTCCTTTCTTATAGGTGAAGGAATATTTCATTTTAAAAGAAATTTATAGATTCTATATAGTACTTAGATATAATTTCTTATACCTACAGTTACCTTTTTCTTTTCATTGAGGTAACATTGATGTTGCAATGCAAAATTACTTTAACACTGAAAAACTGCAATAGCACCAATCAAGCATTTTTTTGTGAGCAGAAATACCCAGGTCATTGTTCCTATGTCATCAATATAACACAAAGCAATGCAAAGATAACTTTGGATGTTGTATCGTCTATAAGACACCATATCTTGGAAAGATTAATATCTAGTTTACAGAGAGTACATAGGATTTCCTGCTTATTATGGCTTTTGCTACTTTGGTTCTTCCAAGGTTGAGGGAGGGGATTATGCCCCTCTGCTCCACTCTGGTGAGCCCCACCTGCAGAGCTGCCTCCATCTCTTGGTTCCCCAGCACGAGAAGGACATGGACCTGTTGGAGAGAGTTCAGAGGAGGCACCAAGATCATCAGAGGGATGAAACACCTCTGCTGTGAGGAAAGAATTGGGATTGTTCAGCCTGGAAGAGAGAAGGCTTTGGGGTGACCTAATTGTAGCCTCCTAGTACGTGAAGGGAGCCCACAGAAAGATGGAGGGAGACAATTTGCAAGAGCACTTAGACAAGACAAGGGGGAATGGCTTCATATTGACAGAGAGTCGGTTTACATTGGATGTTAGGAAAAAAAATATGCTTTGTGAGGGTGGTAAGGCTCTGGCACAGATTGTCCAGAGAAATTGTGGATGCCTCATTCGTGGAAGTGTTCAAGGCCAGGTTGGATGAAACTCTGAGCACCCATGTCTAGTGGAAGATGTCCCTGCCCACGACAAGGGGTTAGAACAAGATGATCTTTAAGGTCACTTGCAATCCAAACCATTATATGATGACGCTATGATGCTATTTGATTAAATTTGTCCAGCAGAAATGGACAGGGTCTAAATGCAATCAAAGCAACTCAAAATTTTCTCCACTTTTTTTTAATGTTTGTCCCCTTCTTTTTTTCGGGAACATGTATGAATTCACATGTATATGAACCTATCTACCTTTCAAAGACTACAGATGGTATTTGTTTATAGTTCTCATATCTGAAAGGAAAAAGAGGTTGCACATTTCCAGGAGGAATGTTGACATCACTGCAAATCAAAGTAGAGTGAAAATTTTTGCCAGAATTACTGCAGGGAATCACAAACCAAGGAAAATGGAAAAAATGGTTTCTTTTATGGAATTTCTTGAGTCGTGAAGGGTAAAACTTTAACATTATTGACCTTTTTAGAATAAATGTTCCCATCTAAGTTAACTGAATGACTTTTGTTTTAAAACCTTCAGTATTTTTAAGAGATTGACTTCAAAACACATATTTATTGCAGTACCTCTTGACATGGGATCTGTGTGGTTATCCCCAGATCTGTGTCATTTTGAAGTGATTAATATTTTGTCTCAGGAGCTTGAACTAGATACCCTTAACCTCTGAAAAGATTTTATCAGAATGTATTTACCAGCCTGATGTGAAATACAACCCTCACTGTAGATTTGCTTCCCACTGTGTACAGGGAATGATGAGGGACTTGTGACTGTACTGTTGAAAGCAGCTTTTTGAGTACTGTTGGATACAGAAGATGACACGTAATCTGATAAACATTTGCATCACTAAGGAATTTGTTTAATGACTATGATGCAGAAAAAGGAGATTATTTGGTTTTTTATTTTTGATTTTATTTGGGACAAATGAAAGATTAAATCACTCTAAACTCCATACAGAGTGCTAAAAAGCTGATGCATCCACAAAGTAAACATTATTGATGATTTGTAAATGGGTTCTTTTGGCAGAACAGTTTATGACAGTGTGTCAAGAAAGACTTTTACAACAAGTCAAGTAAGTGAAGGCTTAGACACTTCGTGTTAAATGTAGAGTAAATCTGTTATTCACAGCCTTTTTTGCTTTTTAAGCTATGGTTTAGATAAACATGTGTCAGGTTTTTTTCTTTTTGGATACTGTAAACAAAACCTCAAGCTTTTACTTTAATGTAGGTTGTGTGATTTCGTGATAACAGAAAACACTGAACAGTGCCTGGTTCTCTATATAGCAGTTCTCAGGGAAATTGATTCCATTTTAATGACTGCCTCACTCTTCAGCACCTTGTCTGAACTATCCTGAGAGTGTCCCCAGGAGATGATTTATGAGCCAATTTGGAAGCTAGTACTCCAGAAGCCAGAAGTAGTGAAAGTGCTTCTCACTGGCCAGAGCTGATTGTGGAATAACTTGTAGGAAGGTAATGGACTACTTCTGTGTTCTGCACCATTTCAGAAAGTTTGCGGTGCATTCCTTTCCCTACAATAGCAGTGACATTTCTGTAAAAAAATATTTTCACTCGGCTTGAGGTATTTGCCAAAATAATACAGTTGGGTCTCCTATACCATGGTACCGCAATCTTGTTTGTCTCCTGCGAAGCCTGCCTTATTAATATACAAATTTTCCCCACACCCTCACACCACCCCTGGTTCTCCGGCACTGTTTCAGCACCACTCTGCTGTGTATTGGTGTTTGTATCGGTGTTTCCCAGTGCCCACGGCCATCCCACGCTGGGAAAATCCCCTTTTCCACTTGGCCGGGAACACTGGGGCGGGGGACCCACCTGTGCCAGTGTCTCTCTGCGTGGGTAGATGTAGTCTCTCCATACTCGGGGTAGATGAGTATGTCTCGGAGAGTCATTCGAGAACGTCTTGGACAGCACTTCTAACCTGAGAGTGTGTAAATCTTTCATAACTGCATGAAGCCTCCTCTCTTGGAATGGGGCAGGCACCCGGCTGTGCCGGGACCGGACCTGTTGCAACGCCCGCCCTACCTGCCCCGCCTGGAGCAGAGCTGCCACTGTCACTGCCCTGCTGGGAGGGGGGAGCCGCCACCGTGCACACTCCGCTGGGAGTGGAGTTGCCGCGGTGACTGTGTGGGTTGATTTGAATATTCATGACTGCCTAACTGAATACTCACGTGTGTCAGGTTGCGCATGCGCTGTTGCGAAAAGGGGCATCCTTAATCGCTGAAAAATCATGCCGCTAAGATGTGAAGCCACAATATGGGGGGCGCGAAGTGGAAGAGGACCAACTGTACAATCTTTGTTCAAAGAGTATAAATTTTAAAGCATTGTTATGTGAAATATATATGAAAGTGAACATGTTTAAAATTAATGCAATATTTTAGCATGATCAAATTTGAAAAACATACAGAATCACATTCCTGTTGTACCCTGCTGACCTTCAAGTTATGGCACCAATACAATTTTGCTTTCTTGTCCATGAAGTTAAATTCAAATGAATGATACTCTACTGTGGCAGATGTGAAGCCTGAAGAGTCAATACTGAGGAACATTTTACATTTTCTTATTCATGTATATGTTCTACTTGTTTTGAAGTGTATGCCTGGATGAAAATAAAATCAGTGGTATTGTCTACTTCAGTTGTAAACCTAAGATTTTAGAAAACTATCATTGTACTTTGTTACAAAAACCTGTAAGCAAAGGTAAAGAGGCAGAGGTCTAGGAAAGAAAAAGTTACAAAAAGTGAAACTACTTTAACACTGTGAATATATCTTGAAATATAGTAATTGTAAATTTGGAAGTGGTAAGCTATGTGTTTTTTAAACTGTTTTAAGAGCTTAAAACAAAAGAAAAATCAGTGTAGGTAATGAATAAAGTCTAGGACAAAAAGACACAGGATTTTGAATACCTATGCTTGTGCCAGCCTAGATATTCTTGAATATCATGTGAATTAATTTATAATAATTAACCTAAATTCTTATATAGAAGGAATTTCAAGTGTTATTTGGGGGGGGGAGAGGGGGGATGAAAATGCATTATATACTTTATTAAATAGAAAAGTATCTGTATCAGTTTCATTCTTCTTCTTCTTTAGGAAAAAACCTCAATACAGGCTTTTCCAAATACCAAGGGCTAGGTAACTTGACTATTTTTTTCCTGAGCTAGTTTCTCTGGTTCTCTATAAAATGATCCTGTCTTCCCCCATTTCATTGTTTCTTCTAAAACTATTACCCATATAGTTCAAGACTTAAGTTGAGTCATTCTTTCTATCACTTGACAGAAAGTCAATTCAATAGATTTGCAATCACACCAAACAGAAAACCTGCCATTATACCAAGATTACTTCCCAAGAACTGCCTAATAGTGGTGCGTTAAAGAGGCATGATGGGATGGTAATTGTATTTTGTAAGAAGGAGATTTATGAATGAATGAAATATTATTTATTTTTTGTGCAAAGCCAAACAATGAGCCATATATTGAATCATTAAAAGTGTACCCTGCCCATTAATTTTCTCTCTTCTGTTATAGCTTAAATTGTTCCCAGAGTCCCCAGGTGGGGATATACTGCTGAACAGGGGAGCATCTGATTTATGAATGTTGAGGGGTGAGGAAAATATTACAACATGGCTAGGAGAGGTGGACAAATTCATAAACATGGCTGTTCATCTACTAAATCTAACGACCTCAGTTCATTCACTAAATAAGAAATGAATGGATTTGGATATTGAATATGGCTACCTTTCTACAAAAATACTTCTTTTGAAAGATCCTGGGAGGAAAAATGGTAGCCAGTTGATTTTATCCAAAGTAAGGGGACGAAAGTATTTTATCATAGACAGTCATAATCCTTCTTGATCCACACAAATCTGACACAGGTTTCAACATTTTTAAGAGTAAAATTTTCTTTTGAGGGTGAAACTTTCTGTTCACAGAATCACAGAATATTCTTAGTTGGAAGGGACCCACAAGGACCATTGAGTCCAACTCCCAAGTGAATGCCCATACCGGGATTGAACCCACAACCCTGGTGCCATGTACACATTGTTTTATCCATCTGAACTAACCTCAGGGTCATGTCATCATAATTTAAAAAAAAATAATTATTTTTACATAACCTAACTCCCTCTCCCATCATCTCATTTTCTAGATCATGTCAATGAGTTCTTCACAGAATCACAGAATCAGTAAGGTTGGAAAAGACCATAGAGATCATCAAGTCCAACCTATCACCTATTACCTAACCTAGCCAAACCTGTTACCTAACCTGTTGCCATTCTTCANCCACTCTCCAGTCACTTGTCCCCCAGCCACTGCGCTCCCAAGAGTCCCAAGTGTTGTCCCAAGAGCCGCTGCACTTCCAATGGCTTAAATACCCAGAGCTGGAGAGATCCCAGGTTCTCAGAGGCCTCTGCAGAGCTGGCTCACATGGTCAGCTCTTGCAATGCCCCTCAGAGTGCGGCTCCAGTCCCAACCCAGCCGGATGGAGATCCCGGTGCCTTTTTTATTTTGTTCCCTTTTGTTTAGTACAGGCTGTATTTCAACTCACCTTGGTGCTTTAGTTTGTGACTTTTAACATGTACATATCTTGTCACTCTTTTTCGAGAGTTGTGCTATAAATGGAAATGGGGTTCTGTTGTTTTGTTCAGATATGAACCAGGACATTAATGAGGTCACGAGTTTTGTGTTCCTTTTGGAATTGATATTACTATATTGTGTCTTACTAGGGAAAGGCAACCTATTTTTATAATTATCAAAGCAAGTTTCTGCTACTTGGTTAAACGCATTAAGGACAAGTTATCTTTTATTATCATCATCACATTAAATATATTGCTTTCTGTCAACCTTGGTAAAGCATTATTAAATGAGGATTAAACTGATGTATGGACACATAAGATGTTTAAATTTCACTTTTATGATGCAACAAGTTGTTAAAGTGACTTAGCAGTACACAAGATCCATGAGTTGGGAGCATCTTTGTGGAAAATCAGAGTATTTTGATAACTTATAGAATAAGTGGGTTGTGAAGAAGAGATTTAAATATGTGTTTTTTCCAACTCAGTATAATTACCTATTTCTATTTTAAATATACTTGGTAAATTTTATGCATAATGCTGTAGTACGTATCAGTCTTATGTGTTATCAGGGGGGTACATCAACTGCAAAGTATCCTGTTAGAGTTCGTTTGGAGAGGTAATCAAAAGTTTATGTACTTTATAGTAAGGTCAGTAGACTTAACTAATTTTTTTGATCGTATTTAACGAATTAAATAATTGTTAAAACAGATATCGCAAGGATTTAATATCTCTATATTAAATATGACTAAAAAGAGCTGATTCTGTTCAGTTTAGTGATAAATAGACCCAGAATGACATTCGGAATTTATGACTAAGCATTAGCTAATTCAAGTTATACAAGAATTCAACCTTGGTACCTCTGGTGCTCGTATTCCCTTTGCTATCAGTAGTTTTGCACAGCTTTATTCTGACTAATTTATTCTGTTACTTCCACCTATATTCACTTGTGTCTCAATTGATTTTGATTCCTGATTCTATCCAGACTACCTCGCTTGAAAAACATTTTTAGGTAGCTGAGTTCAGGTTTGTCTCACAGTGTTACACAGTATCTGGCATAGGAACATATTTATTTTGTGCAAGGTTTATGGGTTCTTATATCTCATAAAAATGGGAAATGGAGTGTGTGGTGCTTCTTCTGAGCAACAAAATGTACATGATACATTGCAGTGATTTATGTTTCTGTGTTCAAATTTGATCAAGGAAGAGCTAAAAGTCTGCAGCCAAAAAAGTAGGCGATATGTTGATTTGTTGTGCTTGATCCTCTTAACACTGAAGTCAACTGAAATGTATTTTTAATTTCAGAGGGTGTAGAATCTCCTTGCTGAGAAATTATAAGTAATATTGTTTTCTGGGTTAAGTCTCAGTCCTTCCAGTGTGTGTAGATCCCTATGAAGCATGTAATTTCACTTTTACATGTGAATTACACTTTTGCATGTAATTACACTTTTACAGAAAAATTTTCACTTTTCTGTTCCATACTGTATGGAACTTTCTAGATACATAGGCTGAGATACTGAATTATGGTGGGTTTTAATCAATAATATGTTCATTGTGACAAGGCTGTTCTTGCAATAGTTATGTATCTTAAAATTGTTTAAACAAGGAACATTATTTTTCCCAAGACTCTTGGCAAAGCATCTCAAAGCAGAGCAATCAAATAAAATATTAAGGATTTATTTTTACATAAAGACATACAGGAAAGGAATACAATCTAAAAGTCATATTGAGGAACTATATTACTAAATATTATGCTGTAGTTGTTATGAAAAGAAAAGGAACTGATAGACAGTGGTTTTTAAAAGATGTGCTAAAAATACCTTAATCTGAATCACACTGCCATGCTTTGCTCCTAAAAAGACTGTAAGTGGAAAGATGATCTCTTTTTCATTCTTAATATGTGATACTTGTTGTACTATAACATTACAAATGTATTATGGTCATGTCTTTCCACAGCAGCATATCTAAACTGGGGTCAGAACTGAGCTTGAACTTGGTGAGAACTGAAGTGCAGCAGGTAGTTAGCAGAGCCTTTTCCTGATTCTGAGGCACTTTGTGATGAAAGGGTCTCTACAAGTTGAGCTTTTAGTTTGGTGTGCTCACAAATAATCACTGCCCACAGAACTGAGTATGAACGATTATTTTCATGCTCCTGTGCCACTAGGATTTAGTCACCACCCAGGTTAGTGGTATGGGGATTGATCTTGTGAAAGTAGCTCTCAAATGGAAGGGGAAAAAAAATAAAGACTGAGAGAATTGGGTTTGTTAGGCTGGAAAAGAGAAAGAGTTAGTGTGAGTTAATTGTGGTCTTCCAGTACCTGAAGGGAGACAACAAGAAACACGGAGAGAAACAATTTACAAGGACCTGGAGTGACAGGACAAGGGGGAATAACTTCAAACTGACAGAGAGTAAACTTAGATTAGATATTAGAAAAAACATTCTTTACTGTGAGAGAGGTGAAGCACTGGAACAGATGCTGCTCCCTGGAAGTGTTTAAGGCCAAGTTGGATGGGGCTCTGAGCAGCCTGGTCTCATGGAAGGTGTCCCTGCATACACCAGGGAGTGAGATGATCTTTAAGGCTCTTTCTAAACCAAATCATTCTATGATTCTACAAAATGTGATAAAAGCATCTGCCATTGGTATATGACTTACATGATTCAAGTAAATGTGGATCAGAGATGAAGATGCTTTGCCCACCAATATAAACAATTATATTTGAAATCGGGATTAGAATGAATATCTGACTTATGAAGCATTCAGAGTTTTTACACTCTAAAACCACTCTGTTCTTCCCATTACCTTCACTCTGGAGTCTGCCAGAATCACTGTGGTCTCTGTGATGAAGTGAGTTAGTGTTTAATACAGGTACCACTTATGCAATGGACAAGTTCCCAGTGGTGGGTGAGTTAATACTTGACACTGTTACTTTAACTGTAAGTACAACAGCATAAATAAGAGGGGTTGATTTTGTAGCAAAGTGGAGTTCTCCCCCTTCTCTATGTTCTTACTTTAAAAAGCTGTGAGCAGCCATTGCTCTGATGCTCTGGGGAATGTTCTTCACAGTCATAGAGTCCTTGAACCATTAGAGTTGGAAAAGTCCTGTGAAGTGATTGAGTCCATCCTTTGATGAAACATGTCAGCTAAAACAGGTCATAAGATTAGCCAGAAATCAGGAGTTCTCCTCTCCTTCACGCTGCGACAAGGCCTACTGAGAGAACAACTACAGGATGATAGCCTTAACCTTGAGAGCTCAAGTGAAGGGCAATATCAGCAACAACAAGGCTGCAAACCCAAATAATCAACGGTAAATGACTGGTCATTTAAAGTGTGCAATTACAAGATGTGCTAAATTGAGGTAGCAACAAAAAAAACCCCAAAATATGTGAAATACTGCATTTTTTTGATGGAAGCAAAGAGAAAGTAATAAGATATAAGAGCAGGTACATCCACTTCAAACATGGAAATAAAGAAAGTATTGTTCCTGCATCATCACTTGGTTCAAGATACTGCATATTATCTGTGTTTATGCTTGACAGTGTCAGACCCTGTTCCTTTGTTGGGAAAGGAGTGCTGCTTTCTGAATTTTTCTTAACCCTGTGTTCCTTCTGCAGGCTCAATAATCACATGTAAAGGATTATGTTTATAAATATAAATAAATTAGAAGCACAATACTACACAAGGTGAGTGATGCCACATCACTGGGGACGAAACTTGGATGTGATGCCGTCCAAGAGACATATTCAGGGTCAGGGAAGGGCAACGGTCACCGGTTCAGCTCATTTTGGATTTTGCTTCATAAGCAGAAAGGGCAGGACTGGTGAGTGTGCACCGATTTTATATGGATTGCTGAAAATTTTTGCTTGCTCTGACTAAGAAGGGGGTAAGTAAGTTCACAGAGTGGTTGGTTTTGGAATGGATATCTGGAGATTGTCTAGAGCAGGTTGCTGAGGACACAGCTGGTCCTTGAGTGTCTCCTTGGATCACTGAGCTAAAGCTTGGGACTTATGTCTGTTTAATTTATAGCAGCTGCATTGTAATAAGAGCTTAGGAGTCAGAACTTGCATTCATGTCTCTTAAATCTAAGCCCTAAATTACAGTCTTGACTGAAATTCACAAATGATGATTTAGCTTCTCCTATTGAGACTGAGGTCCTGTAGAATGGATAAATCAAGGAAGAGGCCCCTTGATGAGCAGGACTTTGGGTCCTGCCTCTGTAATTCCAGATGCCTCAGTAGCCTTTGGTCAAAGATAGAACATAATCCTGTCAAGCAGGACACAAAATCTATTAGCAGTCTGTGAAAGTATGCTGTCCTTTATTGTGCCTGTAGTCTAATTTTGATAATAGCTGCTTCTTGCTGCTTATTGAAAGAAATAGTGTGGATTCTGTCCTTAGCTTAGCCTTCCCTGGATCTTCCTACTGTGACAGGAGTGCTGAAAGCTCAAAATGAGAGATCACCCTGGAAGGAAAGCATATGGAGTAGCTTTTCCCCTCTTCAGACTACCTCATATAAAGGTCAGAGGTGACAATAATGTGTTCTTTGGCTGCCTTCTAAAATAAACCAACCACTTCTTCATTCCCTAAAGGTCCATTTATGCATCTGAATCTTGGACAAACAGAGACTACTGGTTGCAGCTTCAGATACAGAGGAGATTAGAAATCCTGGCAGACTGCACTATCAGGATAGAGGTTGTGTTTTAGATACCCAAAAAACTGAAAGGAAACTGTTATGGTTTAGGGGGTTTTCTGCTGCTCTGGTAGCGAGGGGGTTAACAACTCAGTTCTTGCCTGGACTCTCTCTGTGCTGCCAGGGCCTTCAAGGTTATAGAGTAGAGATAAACGCGTCTCTGCAAATAACATACTTGGGAGAGAAGAAAAAAAAAGTTCAGTAGTAAGATGTAGCGTGCCAGCTCAGAACCTGCGTCGGGAGGCTGAGAGATTTGAAGGCCCCCAGGCCCACGAGAGAAGGGGTAGAGATGTTCTTCCAGGCATCCCGCTGCTGTTTGTGAATTGGACTGACCATGGTGAAAACCTATGGACCAGAGAGAGCGAGAACCAGGACCGCAGAATCCATCTAGGCCACGACTGAAGATGGAGAGGTAACGCTGGACNAGAAACATAGAAGGTAAGAAACATTCTCAACAGCATTTAGGTCCCTGAATTTCCTTATGCTTATGTATGTCATTTAAATTCTCTACCATGATATATCATTAAAGCAAGGATATCTTTTTCTGTTAAAGGACTTGAGGACACCTCCTAAATCTGGAAACTGCTGTCTTTGTCATGTTTGCATAAGCATTTTTTTCCATTTAAAATATTTCTACTTGCTAATAATTGGAGAATTATTAGCAAGTTTGAATGTACTGTTGCTCCCCATCCTTGTCTGTCTTTGGTTTTGAATGTAGTTAGTAATGGCCTTATGAGGTCTCATTAAACTTGTGTATGTGACTGAGAGCGATTTTTCTTTGAGATGCTGATATTTGATAGGTACAATAACCACACATAAAACCTAGCAAAAAATTACATTTTTGTAACTTAATGGATGTAACAGACTTTGAATATCTTAATGATAAAAACGTTTAGCATCCAACTCATTCTTTATGTTGTCATGAATTTGTGCTAATGATAGTCTAGGAGAGACTGTGTGGTTAAGAGCCTTGCATTGCAGCTGTTGGATGGCTCTTTCCTAGTGTTTTGTTTGTTTGACCTGCAGTAAAGTGGTTTTTCCTTTCTTGTTAGAGAGTTTGAATGTGACATAAAATCAAATTAATATTCTGGCAGCAAATCACCTTTACACTTGGAGAGACAAAACATCTCTGAGCAATGGGGGAAACAGACCATAGGACAAGAAGCGCAAGTAGGTGAAAACTAAGAGCATGAAGGGACATATGTTGCTTTTAACAGATTACAATATCAGAATCTGATTTTTTTAATATGTCTAATAAAGTTATAAGACCAATGTACCTGCCTAATCCTAAATTCAGCAAAATTTAACGTAGGTGTTCTGGTTTCAGTGTGGGAAATTTCATATTATATTATAAATCATTTCATATATAATATAATGAAATCATAATTTTAATATTGTTTATATTCTTTGGAAATATCTTACGTTCCAATTTGACCAAGATACTTAAGTACTTGGATCAATTATAAAAATGTTCATCTGGTTTTCATTATATGTAGGAATAATATGAAATCTAGCAGTATATAGTTAAGTAACAACATGTCTTTACAAAATCTGGATTTCATTTTCAAATTTAAATCTCAGTAGAAAAGTGTTTTAGCTTTCATTGAAACCACTGGGTTAAGAACACATGGGTCAGGCTTCAGAAAATACTTTTGATTTTTAAGGTGTGGGCAGTTTCTAAAGCTTGTCTCTGATTTCTACTTCTCAAATTTAAGTAAAAATATCCCTAATGTATTTCTGTCACAGTTATGGCAGCCATTAATACATCATCCACAAATGTAGTTATAATGAACCATTGCTTATTCTATGTGCCTTGACTAGATACAAGTAATAGTAACATGGTTGGAATTCTAAACCACGGAAGCCCTTAATGCTCAAAGAAACTACTCTTTTTTTAAAAAAAAATAATATTAACCCCTCATCAAACATACATCTCCACACCACTTACAGCAAACAGATGAATTTCAATAACAAGCATTTTCTATACTTCTATCATTTTATTCATTAGAGAGGACGACTCCAGAACAAGAGGACATGGCCTTAAGCTACGCCAGGGGAGGTTTAGACTGGATGTTAGGAAGAGGTTTTTCACAGAGAGAGTGATCTCTCAGTGGAATGATCGGACCAAGGAGGTGGTGGAGTCGCCATCCCTGGAGGTGTTTAAGAGAAGACTCAATGAGGAGCTCAGTGACATGGTCTAGTTGGTGGGAGGCTGTTTGGGAGTTGGACTAGATGATCTTGTGGGTTCCTTCCAACTCAGAGGAACCTGTGAACATACATTTTTATTTGTGTGAATGAAGAAAATAGACCTCCTGCTTGGCAGAGCTGTTTTTTGTTTTCCCGTGTAGGACCAATGGTGTCACTGTAATATTATTTTCTTCTAACTTTGTTTGAAAAACATGATATAAATGAATATTTTATACTTGGTGAAAACTTTCTGGCTTTGCTTTCCTGAACCAATCAACTGCAGAAGACTGCCTATTATTTTGGTTTCCTACCTAAAACAGGTAGAAATTCTATTATTGCAGCTCTTTCTAATCTCTGAACAAGCACAGTAAACTTCACAAACTGAGAGGCAGAAAAAGTACCGTGTCTCTATACCCTTACAGCCTGAGATAGTAGCTAAAAAATGCCCTCTTAAATATTGTGTAAAAAAATACTTGAAAAATGCCACATTTTTTCTGATATATAGATTTTTTTTCTTTGTGAATCTTAAGACTCTGTTAACCGGTTCAGTAGTTTTCAAGAACTTCATCCTTCGAAGGAATCTCCTGAGGGTATAGATTCAGAGTCCCTTTGAACACAAATGGGGGTTGGTAAGACCTGAATGCAGAACTTTACAAGTAAAAGCAGTACAGAATCACAGAATCACAGAATCAGTAAGATTGGAAAAGACCACAGAGATCATCGAGTCCAACCTATCACCTATTACCTAATCTAGCCAAACCTGTTACCTATCCTGTTGCCATCCTGCTACCAGCACACCATCCTACCTATAACACACTACCCTAATATCTAGGTCATGCCACCAAGTACGTCATCCAAACTTTTCTTAAACACCTCTAGGGACGGTGACTCCACCACCTCCTTGGACAGCCCATTCCACTGAGAGATCACCCTGTCTGTGTAAAAGTTCCTTCCAATGTACAGTCTAAATCTCCCCTGACGCAGTTTAAGACTGTGTCCTCTTGTTCTATCACTTGTAGCCAGAGTGAAGAGACCGACACCCAGCTGGCTACACCTCCCTTTCAGGTAGTTGTAGAGAGCGATAAGGTCTCCCCTCAGCCTCCTCTTCTCCAGACTGAACAACCCCAGCTCTCTCAGTCGCTCCTCATAGGGCTTGTGTTCCAGCCCCTTCACCATCTTTGTCGCCCTTCTCTGGACCCGCTCAAGGATCTCAACATCCCTCTTAAACTGAGGAGCCCAGAACTGGACACAGTACTCAAGGTGTGGCCTAACCAGTGCCGAGTACAGGGGGAGAATAACTTCCCTAGTCCTACTGACAACACTATTCCTGATGCAGGCCAGGATACCATTAGCTTTTCTGGCCACCTGGGCACACTGCTGCCTCATGTTAAGTTTTCTATCCACCAGCACTCCCAGGTCCCTTTCCACCTGATCCTCCTGCAGCCACTCCAACCCCAGCCTATAGTTCTGCATGGGGTTATTGTAACCGAAGTGTAGCACCCGACACTTAGACTGGTTGAACCCCATGCCATTGGATTCAGCCCATCTATCCAGTCTGTCAAGGTCCCTCTGCAGAGCCCTCCTACCTTCCTCCAGATCCACATTTATCCCCAGCTTGGTGTCATCCGCAAACTTGCTAATAACAGACTCCATCCCTTTGTCCAGATCATCAATAAAGATATTGAACAGGACAGGTCCCAACACTGAGCCCTGAGGCACCCCACTAGTGACCGGCCTCCAACCGGACACAGCACCATTAACCACCACTCATAGCTGAAGGCGGGAATTCTGAATCAACCTATTATTTCAACTCTTATTTTTGTTAATTGCTTTTATTTACTTCTGATTTCATAACTCAGGTGTTTGAACTTTGGTGCAACATTTATTAATTTAATATTTGACTAGTAGTTCTTTATCTGACCCAGGAAGTACACTTGGAGACAGAGAGGGACAGAGAAAAGAAATCTATGGTTTTAATATAACAAATCTTAATTTTCCATTCAGAATCAAAATACAGTAGTTTGAAAGGTCCCTTCCAACTCATAATATTCTGTGATTCTGTGATTCTGTGAAATAAGAGGTAATGTTATCTGTCTCTTCAATGTTTTCTACTCCTACTGTCACCTTGTAAGTGTTATGATATTCTGAGTATGATGATGAGCACTATGATATTCATCAGGAAGGAAATCTTATAGGCTCAGGAAAAAGCCATGCCCATGTGCCCTGGCCTGGCTACACAGAGAGTTTTGGCTGGAATTCAGGGAAAAATAAAAATTATTATGACTATTGGAGGAAAGGGCAGGTGACTCAGCAGGACTGCAATGATATTGTGAGATCACACTGGGATAAAATTAGAAGGGCCAAATACCAAGCAGATGGCTATTGCCATAAAATACAATAAAAATGTTTTAATAAATATATTAGACACAAAAGAAAGTGCAAGGTGAATCTCCATCTTCTATTGGATGCAGGAGAAACACAGTGACAAAGGATGGGAAGAATGTCAAGGTTATTAAAGCCCTCTTTGCCTCAGTCTGGAGACCAGGTTTTTTTCCACATACCCAGCCTCCTGATTTGGAAGACAGGAATGTGGAGCAGAATGAAGTCCCCATTATCCACTCAGGGCTGTGGGGCAAGATGTGATCCAGTCAGGGTACTGAGGGAGCTGAAATTGCTGGAAGTAAATGTGTCGCTCACCTACAAGAAGAGCTGGAAAGAAGGTATGGGGAACTATTGGTCTGTCATCCAGAGCTTGGTGCTGGGGAAGGTCATGGAGCAGATCACCTTGAGTGCCATCATACAGCACTTGCAGAATCAGAGCCAGTCATCATATGCATATGAACGTCCGGTTCTGCTTGACTAACCTGAGCTTCTATTAGAAAGTGACCTGCTTAGTAGATGAGGGAAAGGATGGGAATGTCTTACCTGGACTGTAGTAAGGCCTTTGACTTTGTCTTTCACAACAATGTCCTGAAGAAAATGGCTGCTCGTGGTTTGGACTTGTGCATTCCTCAGTGGGTGAAAAATCTGTCTGGATGGCTGAGTCCAGAGAGTTCTGNTGAGGTCTGACCAGCAGAGTTACAGTAATACTTCACCCTTTGCGAGGAACAGTTCTTGTCAGGGTTGTGTGAAACATCTAATACGTAAACACATGCGGGTCATTAATAGGCATATAGGCCATGCCCATTTCTTCACCCCCAGCCAACCGGGAGCACTGGGGAGCATTTTCCGCTCTTCTCCATGGGCTCTCACAGCACAGGTGAGCAAAGGGAAGCGTTTCTGAACTCCCTCTGCCTGGGGAGACTCCCCAAAAGACGCTGGGCTTCTCTTTGGCCAAGTTGCCACTTTCACAGCCACCGTTGGGCTGCTGTCACTGCTCATGCTTGCACTGCCTCCACAGGGGGGAAGCTCCAAGGCCGCAGCGGGGAAGGGGTGTCCCGGGGTTCTAGTCGACACTCTTGGAGCCTGGGAAACCTTAACTTGTGGGCATATCCTGCTGCTGCCCTGTCCCAGCACACAGCGCTTGTCCCACTGCTGCCATGGTCAGCCCAGCCCCACTGTTGTGGGGCACTTTCCCTGGGGCTACATCATCACCAGGTGCACCAGGCATACAGTCCCTGGGCACACACTGCACTGCCTTCCCTGCTTGTAACCATGGAAACAGTAACATGCCCAGTGGGCGTCAGTCCCCGGGCTAGGCTTAGAATAACAGCGAACGGCATGGCTTGTGGCGGTGCTGCGCTGGGTCTCAGTGGCCACCCAGGGCATGCCGTGGCATGAGTCTTCCACTGTAGGGACCACTCATGGAGTCACACAGGAGCAGGGCAGGGACCGGGGCACGGTGCAGCATGACCATAAACGCCACGGGAGCAAGAGCCCCCGTGCACCCTCTCCATGGGGCCGGGCCAGTCCTGCCCCAGAGGGAACACTGGAGCCAGCCCTCAGCGAAGAAAAGGCACTGTGCTTGCGTCGTCCGGGAAGCTTCGTGAATCAATGAGGCAGATCTGCAAGTAAAATTTCTTGCAAACCAGCAAGGTCACAATGGAGGGGTTGCAATGCCGCGAGGTATGACTGTAAATCCAGTTTGGTGTTGGGCCATGAGTGGTGTTCCTCAGGGCTCAGTACTGGAGAAAACCTTGTTTAATATCTTCATTGATGACTTAGATGAGAGGATTGAGTGCACCCCCTGTCAATTTGCAGATGTCACCAAGTTGCATGGGAGTGTTAATCTGCTGGAAATTGGGAAGGCTCTGCAGAAGGATCTGGACAGACGAGATTGATAGGCCAAGGCCAGTTGTATGAAATTGAACAAGACCAAGTGGAAGGTCCTGCAATTATGTCAACAAATTCTTGCAGTGCTACAGACCGGGGGCAGAGTGACTGGAAAACTACTGATCAGGAAAGGACCTGGGAATGCTGGTCAACATTGGCTGACCATGAGCCAGAGTGTGCCCAGGTGACCAAAAAGGTCAATGGCATCCTGGCTTGCCAGACTTGGCAGTGACTCCAAGTGAGTCTGCACCTAGTCTGAGCCTAGTGAGGCTGCACCTTGAATCCTGTGGTAAATTTTGGGATAGAAAGGTGTTGAGGGACTGGAATAGGTTCAGAGAAGGGCAACAGAGCTGGGGAAGGGTCTGGAGCACAAGTTTGATGAGGAACATTGGAGAGAGCTGGAGATGTTTAGCCTGGAGAAAAGACAGCTCAGGGAGATCTACAACTGCCTGAAGGGAGGTTGTACTGAGGTGGGGTTCATCTTTCTCTCCCAAATTACAAGTATTAAGATGAGAGAAAATGGCCTCAAGCTGCACCAGGGGAGGTTTAAATTGGATATTAGGAAACATTTATTCACTAAAAGAGCTGTCAAACATTGGAACTGACTGTCCAGGGCAGTGATAGGGTCAGCATCCATGGAGCTATGTAAAAGACATGTAGAAGTAGCACTTTATGGACATGGTTTATTGGTAGCCTTGGCACTGGTGTATTAACAGTTGGACTTAATGATTTTAAGGGGGGTTTTTCCAACCTAAATGATACTGTGATTATATAAATCTGTAATACATGAAAATGACTGCAAAGTAACTAAGGAGAAACTTTCAAGAATGAGTGAAATATTAATGCTAGCATTATTTTTTCTTCTCTAAGGCTGCATGTTTTATTTCACACTGGAGAGAAAGACTTGATACTTCATTATTTTCTTCTTGGGAAGCAGTTTGACACAATCCTTCAATAGAAAAATCCTAAATAAAATCACAGGAGGGAAGTTTTATCTAAAAATTGTGAACCTACAGTGTTCCTTTGATAGGTTATAAACGTCAAGGAATTTTTTTTTCCAATTTGGTGTTTTTCCAGTACCAATGCTTATTAGTGATAATGACTGTGTCTTGCAGGCTGACGACACCAGAACGAGAGGGCATGGCCTCAAGCTACGCCAGNAATATAATATAATATAATAAGTAATTAGAGTAAAAAAACCCCAACCTATAGACCTCTTTTATTCAAATATGGATTTATTAGTATTTGGGATGTACTAACTAAAGTTGCATGAACTTCAAACTTCTTTAACAGTTAATCTAAGTGAAGTCTGAACATTTTGATCAAAACAACTAACAAATAACAAAAGTTATTAAAATAATTTGAAGCATGACAACAGAAAAATAAGGCTTTTTCTTCTTCAGTGTGAAAGTAATTCAAATTTGTCCACTAGGACGAAAAAGAAAAGGAAGGTGCAGTGAATATCCTGTCTGTGAGAAATAGATTTCATACATAGAGAAACAAGAAAGGAGGGGTGGTATCCCCAGAGACCAATTTTTATTTGTCTTGTGAATATTGAAATGAAAGGGGTTTTTGTTTCTAAACTTTCTAAACATAGAACAAACTGCTCTGATTCAAAATAAGAAATGAGACGTTTGCTTGATTCTTTCCCCAGTAACTATTTAGGAAACCTCATTACATAAGACAGCATATGTTGAAAGGTTGTGACTGCATAGCATGGCAATTGAGCACTACTTAAATTTATTTCCCTTATCATTTATGCCCCCAAAAGACATAAGTACAAAACTGCTGCTTTCAAATTGTATTCTATTCTTGGCTTGTTATCTTCAGTGCTGTCCTAAAATGTCCTTTGCTCTACTCTCATTTCAAGAGGAAAAGATAAGTAGGACTTCTGACTAAAATGACAGAATTGAACTGGGTTAATACTTAGGATATGCGAAGAGAAAAACTATTTCCTCCTCTTTTCATGGCACTGCAGATAGTAGTCTTCAAAATGCTTAAGTTATTTGACAGATAATGTTAAATTAACCCTATTAAATAAAACTAATTATTTCTTGCCCTAGACAAAAGCAGACCAATAAATTGTGAGTTTGCTTCTGTCAATTCCCTTGTTCCCCAAATGCTGTGCATTTTCCTTTTGTGAATAGGCGGAGTACATTTAAGTTGAGGATCTGTTAGTTCTTTTACTTGCTGAGATATGATGACAAGCAGAATTTAAATATCTCAAGAACTGCCTGAAATCTTAACAGTGCTGTGACAAAACTTAATTTTTACCTCAGTGATACAGAGATCACACTGGAGTACCTCTTCCTTCCAAACATGAAGGAGGGACCTGAGCAGGCTAAGCTATCTAAGTGACGTGTTGGAGATTCAGGGAGTGCACCCACATCCACCAGCATCAGTAATGTCACATCCCACACTTTGCTCACAGGCAGATGGAATGGTTTTTTTAAATTTTATTTTGGTTAGGGTTTTTTTGCCTGAAGTGAACCAAGAATTGCTCTTAAAACTCTTATGTGAAAAAGAAAAAAATAAAACTAACTTTGGTTTTAACCTTGTTTTCTTGGTGGGAGGTAAAGAAAGGCCTGGGAACAACCATTTCTAAAGACAGCTCCTACTTTATTCACTGAATTTCTATGTTTTTGTCCAATGCTCTTTTATCTTGTATTCAATTATCATAGAAATCATCATCCAAATGTTGTACTAAGTACTAAAATCAGGTTCAAAATACTAATTCTGAAAACTCAAGAAATACTTGGTGTGAAACCTCCAGACTGTGTGTCTGGTTGGACCAAATCTTTAGAATGTTTTATGCATATATAAATATCCATATGCATACAGGTATAAACCAACAACAACAAAAAGGTACTAGCAACTTCCTAAACAAAACCAAAGAAAAAGCCCTGATAGCAAATATGTGAGAGATGGCATTTCTTAGACTTCTTTTTGTCAGACAAGGGAAGTCTGCTTTAATCCAAAGGATTAAGCTATTTCTTGCCTCAGATGGAAGAGCGTGACTTTGTTCATGTGAAGTGAGAGAATTTTGATGCTCTCGTAATTTTTTGACATATGGCACAGTCTAGCACAGCCATCATCATGCCAAAGATGATTATGTCCTCCAGCATGAATTCCAGCACTAATTTATTAACATTGTCAGAAAGACAAAGATACTCACTAAAGAACATTTAACTACTCAGGGGGTGTTTTTCAGAAGCTCACTTGAACACTTGTTAGTTCAGCGAGAGCAGAGGGCTTGTTACTAGTGAATACTTAAGGATTCATTTTGACCACCAGCCTTGTATGGAATCACAGAATCACAAAATCACAAAATCAGTAAGGTTAGAAAAGACCACAGAGATCATCAAGTCCAACCTATCACCTATTACCCAACCTAGCCAAACCTGTTACCTAACCTGTTGCCATCCTGCTACCAACACACCATCCTACCTATAACACACTACCCTAATATCTAGGTCATGCCACCAAGTACGTCATCCAAACTTTTCTTAAAAGACCTCTAGGGATGGTGACTCCACCACCTCCCTGGGCAGCCCATTCCACTGAGAGATCACCCTCTCTGTGAAAATGTTCCTCCTAATGTCCAGTCTAAATCTCCCCTGATGCAGTTTAAGACTGTGTCCTCTTGTTCTATCACTTGTAGCCAGAG
>WEKX01027450.1:5523-30047 GCA_013390025.1 Pitta sordida | reverse complement strand
TCATTCAAGATCTCCTTACTCAACCAGGGTGGTCGCCTACCTTTCCGACTTGACTTACGACACACCAGGACAGCCTGCTCCTGTGCCTTGAAAATCTCATTCTTGAAGTACTCCCAGCTATCCTGGGCCCCCTTGTCTTTAAGAGCTGCCTCCCAAGGAACTTTCCTAATCAGTTCCTTAAGTAACCCAAAATCTGCCCTATGGAAATCCAGTTTAGCTGTTATACTGCCCCTCCTCTTTGCTGCACTATTTATTGAGAATTTTATTATCTCATGATTGCTACCTCCCAAACAACCTCCAACACCCACATTACCCACCAGATCTTCCCTATTTGTGAAATGCAGGTCAAGATAAGCCCCACCTCTGGTGGGCTCACTCACCAGCTGGGATAGGTAGCAATCCTCAATACACTCTAGGAACCTTCTGGACTGCCTCCTTTCGGCTGTGTGAAGTTCCCAGCAGATATTAGGCAGGTTGAAGTTGCCTATGAGAATTAGGGAGCACGATGAGGTGATGAAGGAGTGTATTTTCTTCCTTTGTTATAACTTAAGCTCTGCACTTAAGTACTCTGGGTTTTGAAGATGAGTTATGTCTGTTAGCTATTAAAATTAAACAGTGCATGTATTAATCAAAATTCTGAAGCAAAAAAAATGTTAACTTCCTTGATTCCTGCATATAATTTTCACAAAATTAGTTATTTAAAATATCAGAAGATAAGTTGTTTTAATTCTTAAATTTAGAAGTGAGGGAGCGGCATAGATTTCTCAGATTAAGAGCACAAGAAACTAATAGCTTGGCTCATTACTTAGTGGTCATGTCAATGGTGCAGTCAGTAGTGGTAATGAAACTGTAAGATTTCAGCCTTTCTTTGTCCTCCTGTTACTAGAGTATTAGAGGAATTTTCACAAAAAAAAAGATAGATCTTGTTTGGTTCAAGGTCCTTCTTCAATTCATAAAACATTAAAACCCCAAGAGCTCCCTAAACCTCTTGGATTCCATCACAAATCTATGCAGTGATGCTAAATAGGTGCAGATTCTGTAGGTATGTGACTGAATTTGACTCAACCGTTCCTGAATGTTTGGTGTAGTCGTTCAATTAAGCTGTTCCTTGATTTTCGGCTGACCTGGGAGAAAAAGGAAGAAGACTCAGGGAGCTGGGTCTGTTTAATCTGCAGAAGAGAAGACTGAGAGGGGATGTCATTAATCCATATAAATACCTCAAAGGTAGTGTGTGCCAAGAGGATGGTGCCAGATTCTTTACAGTACTGTTCAGTGATAGCACAAGGAACAATGACCATAAGCATAAAACTCAGGAAGTTCCTCCTTAACACGAGGTAAAACTTCATTACATTGAGTGTGGCAGAGCTTTGGAACAGGCTGCCCAGGGAGGGTGTGGAGCCTCCATGTCTGGGGACATTCCAAACCCACCTGGACATTTCCCGTTCTGTGGGTGCTTTAGCAGAGGGTTGGGCTGGATGATCTCCAGAAGTCCCTTCCAACCCCAATCTTTCTGTGATTCTATAAAGATAAGATGTTGCACTGTTAAAATCCTAAACTGGACAGGAACCCACATTCCTTACCTTGTTTCTGGACTGCTGGTGAGATGTAGTAGACCTCTTGGATCTGTGCTTATTCTGCCTAAAACTCTCAAAGTTTTCTCTGAAAGACCCTTGAAAGGCCACATTTTTGCATGTAAAATTTACAATTCAAAGCATCAAGTGAATTAATTCAGAAGATCTAACCTATTATATTTTAATTTCCCAAGATTATTTAATGTATTTTTTTACTGGTAGGGACAGTTAAATCAAAAAGCAGCAACATGTCTACTGACTATTTTATTGCATATATCATGTGATCAACACTGTATTTAACTGTAGGGGGTTTTTCTCCACTTTACAGAAATGCCATGGAAAAAAAGATGTTTCATTACAAATTGTTGGGAACTAAAAATTATCTATGAATGCACCACACATTAAAAGAAACCCTTTGGAAGTGAGCGGGTTCTCTTTTGTTTTTTTCTTGAACATTTTTTTAACTCAAGTAGATAAATTATGCTACATGGTGAATATAAAAAAAAATAATTTATGTGCTTCACCAAAATATTATTTGAAATATTAAAATAAGTTTTAATAACTTTGACAGTTATTTGGTGGTGCACAAGACTTCTCAGTAGGTAATTTCATGATTGAGGGTGACAGATTTTTATGGGCAGGAAATTTTCACTTTGCAAGAGGTGAGTGATTCTCCTGAACATAGTTTTTCTTGTTTTGTTTTTGTGTGTATGTGATTCACCTAAACACACAGTCACATGGCTTGCGCACAGTTAAGGAAGGATATATGAATTTAGGGAAGAAGAATAGAAAAAGATGAGGAAGGAAGCTGCTCCATGTGTGAAGGCAGCAGGAATACAAACATCTCTCCCAGGGAAGCACGGCAAACCAGTGGAGAGCAGATTGGGCTGTACACTGTATGCATTATGTACTTGTAAAGCAGAAAATATCTCAACTTCTGCAATAATCATGTCTGGAATACTGTAAAAACATCCCAAATTCAGAAGTTCTTTTATTTATTTTTTTCCATCCACACGATCTCAATTCTTCAGGCGTTAAAGCAATATCTGGTTTATGTATGGTGGGTTTATGAATACCCAAATAATCATCACTTATTTGCCTGAGAAGTTATGTCAAGTGCACCTCTCATGCAAACTTTGGCATTTGTGAATTTTGCTTTTTTGTACAGAAGCAGCAACAGAATGAACTTTAATCGGTGTCAGCCTCTCCAGAAAACCGATGTTTGTGTCAGGAAGCATGAAATAAATAATACTCTCCCTCGGTCATACTGATTTTGATACAGACAGTTAAGTCTAATGACTAGTATTATAAAGCATAATGTATTAGGAGGAAGTTGGTATAACCCTTAAAAAACCATGAGATAAATGAGCTTGATCATCATGATATTGTCACCCTTGACTCTAAATGATCTTGTCAAACAGTAAGACTAGACCCGTACTCCCCTCACGATTGCTGAGACTGACTGTCTGTCTGAGCCCACAGCAGTCCTCGCAATGCTGTGCCTTGGAAGGGTGTTGATAACACACAAATGTTTTGACTACAGCCGGGCACCCTGCCCCTTCCCCCTAACTGAGGATGAGATTCTGGGAGGGCACACGAGCAGGCCAGCTGACAGACTGACCAAAGGGGATATTCCATACCATATGACGTCAGTTCAGATATAAAAGCGGAGGAAGGGAGCAAGGGAGGGGGACATTCTTCCCAGGACGCGTAGGCACCGCTTCCCTGGATGTGGATACTTCTGCAGATGGGGAAGTAGAGATTAGTTCTTTTGCTTTGCTTCTGCGCGGGCTTTTGCTTTGCTTCATTTGTGCTGTATTAAACTGTCTTATTCCAAACCACCCTTTGTATATCATCTTATTATCGGGACTGAACGACCATTTGGGCCCCTGGCATCCAGCCAGGGTAAAACCCGTTACAACTGGCAATAATATTTTTCTTTTAAGTGCATTCACTGGCAAAGAAAGGTTTCGTGGATTAAATGGCTATGCGTGATGCACTGCTTTAACTTGAGAATTCTACCTTCCACACTGGTGCAGATGTTCAAAATAGATTATTAGCAGCAGTGATACTTGCCGTTTTCTCATATTAAATGTAAGAAAACGTTTTTCTGAAGAATCAAATATTGTTTTTTCTTTATGTTGAGACTTTTAAAATACGGTTATTTGCTCGGTTTTGTTCCAGTGCTTCGGATTGTGATGTCATGTCTGGTGGAAGTAATCCAAATAGCAGAGTCTAAATATTCAGCTAATTAATGCATGAACTTTCCCTTTCAAAAGATGATTGCTTTCAATGCAAGTGATTTTTTCTGCATTTCATGTTTTAATTTTTGTCCCTAAGGCTGGAAAGTATATTACTTCCCTTTGTAAATTTATAATAATGTTAGGAAATATAAATACTCTCCTGCAATAGAAAAGAAAACAAATTAGGTATACCTTTCAGTTTATTTTATGTGGGAATTTAGGTAAGCTATTCCTGTTATAACTATTTAAAGAAAATTATTAATTATATATAGAGCTTATTCAACATACATTTCAATGTTGGTGCTGTGCTGGGAATGTGCTACATCTTCTGAAGTTTGGGAAAGAATTTATTGCACTTTACTCAGTATTTATTCCCTACCTACTACTGCCTCAGTGCCACTAGTAAATATCCATGATAAAAAATCATTACTATAAATTTGCTGCTATATTTAACCTCTGAAGATCAATAGATGCATTTATTTCAAGGCTGTTTTTTCTAGACCTCCTTCATTTTTACCGTCTGCCAGACCTGGAGGATTTGGTGTCACCTTTTCCCTTGCTCTGGAGTTACAGACATTATTCCCACGGCTTCAGCCCCTGGTTTGGTTTCTAATGTAGCAGTTACAGTCACAGTGCCTTATGGGCCTCCAGGTCTTGTTTTTTATTTTGATTATTTGATCATGCTTTTTGCAATACATTAAGTACAGTATTACATCCTACTTTTTCTCATGCTTCTCCCTCCTTTCCAGCTTGTCCACTGCTCTGATCAGATTTCTGTCCCAGCCACTCTGCCATTTTTCTTGTTCACACAAGAAAGATTTTTGGTCGGGTCAAGGCTGCTGATATATCTGTGTCGTTTTCCTGGAAAAGGCATGTGATGCCCTTCACAAGGTGTGAGATCTTACATTGAGAGAATTTACCACCTCTAGTTAATCAGGGTGTAGGAAGCTTCTGTTGAAGTGGATCTCATGAGGAAATGCTGCACTCTTAATGGGGGTCATGGAATACCTCTAAGGAGAAAAGTGCTCCATTCTTCTCTCATGTTGCCATGCAAATGGCTTCAGGTGTTACTTCACATGTCACTTTATGGGGTGGTACCATCAGGAGTGTCACAGAATAAAGGCTGCTGTACTCTGGAGTGAGGGACTCTTTGTTAGGGAGAAAATGGATGAGGTGAGGTGTTTTCTGTTATTTCATCTTAATTCCATTTTCCATTTAAATGAAGCATCTGAGATGAATAGTTAAGATTTCTTCAGCAGAATGGGTATTTTAAGTAAGGAGAGAGAACAGAACAATACGTGATAATTAAATAAGTTAAAGTTTTTTGTGAAAACTCTGCAAAGTATTGAAGTGATCTTCAGTTTTGGAGGCGCTGGAACCAAAATGAATCCTATACCGAAAGAAACTGAGATCTTACTTCTTGTAGATAGCAGAGGTGAGACGCAGTTGAGGATCTGTCTGCAGATCCTGATCTGTTGCGAGAGTGGCCTGGATGCTTGCGGACTTCTGGACAGAAGTCAGTGTGACCAAGAGGTTGTATCTTTTCTCTGTAATGTATTTTTTCTGGAGGAGTTTGAAGGGAGAGTTATTCACTGTTCTAAATAGTTATTCCTCATACTCGCTTTTAAAATTTAAAATGCTTTGGGGTTTTTCTTAACACAAATTATGGTATAATATAGTTTTCTATTTCAGGTTTTGATTGTCTTGAGATAAAATGAGCAGTGCATTCTGTCCTCTGTAAAGGTTTGCTTTATTATATAATAAGATTTTCTAATAGAAGAGTTAAAAAGAAAGGGAGAAGGTGAAATTTGTTAAACGATTATGTGAAAACCTATCAAAGACTCGCTAGTATGAACAAAGAATTTCCTCTTTGTTCAATGCCATATGCTCCTTTTTCATTGTTAAAGCACTTTTTATGTTCTATCAAAACCAGGAAATAGTTTAGGTAAAGTATCTTTCATTTCTCCTGTATCAGAATGCATGGATTCAATGAGAGGGAACAGCAAATCCATCAAAACATGAAGGAAGAAGACGCCACTGCATTTAAAGCCTAAGCATCTAACAGAATCACAGAATCACAGAATCACAGAATACTATGAGTTGGAAGGGACCCACAAGGATCATCTAGTCCAACTCACCATCTAACGCCCGTACAGAGACCGAACGCACACCCCAGAGTGGTGAACATAAACCTAGATCCCTCACAGGCGCACAGTCCACTCTGAGCCAGGACAGACCCACAGAACCATCCAGCCCTACAACCCCCAGCTAGACCATGTCACTAAGCTCCTCATCCAGTCTTCTCTTAAACACCTCCAGGGACTGCGACTCCACCACCTCCCTTGGCTGACCATTCCAATGACAGATCACTCTCTCTATGAAAAACCTCTTCCTAACATTCAGTCTAAACCTCCCCTGGCGGAGCTTGAGGCCACGTCCTCTTGTTCTGGTNCTGTTGGAGTCTGCCCATTTCTCTAGACTGTCAAGGTCCCTCTGAAGGGCCTTCCTACCCTCTGGCAGTTCAACATTTGCCCCCAACAGTGATGATAGGATCTGGAAGACAGGTTTTATGCAAAGATACTGTAAGTTGAGAAAGCTTGTTTTCAAATTTTTGCACATTTCAGTTTTCCCCATGTGTAAGATGTCACTTGCTTGACTTTTGTGTCCATTTTCCAGTGCTGGCACAACCTGCATCTTTTTTGAATGCTCGGGTTCTGAGCGGTGCCTTTCTCATTTCTTCACCTTGCATAGAGCCTTATGAATGATTAATTTAAATTTTTTTTGGACATCAGATAAGCAATCAGATTTTGCAGGAGAGAGGAAGGCTAAATATGGTTTTCTTGATACATGTGTTACTGCAATGGATTGTGACAGATTTAATTCTCTATTGCATCAGGCACTACAATGATTCCAGTTAATTACTTCCTGGAATTTGCCTTTAGGGAAACCCTTTCTGAAAGGGTTCCCAAGTCATTTATGACCACCTCTTATAGAAGATGGATAGTTATCATATGTAAGCAAGGCACAATTAAACAAATGCTTTTTCCTATAATTTTCTTTCTTTTTTTTAATTGAAATCTTTATCTTGCTCTGTAAGAACATAATATTTTACATACTTGACAATGTGCTACAGGCTCTCAAGAATGCTTTTCTGTATCTGCAATTATTATTAGTTTTTCATCAATTGTTTTACGTATTTTATTTGATTACTTTTCCATCTCGATGTCTCCATGAAATGAAGAACATTTTTTCCTATACACTCTTTGCTAGTAGAGAAGAAGGGTGCTAAATATTTAAAAGATGCTTTCTGCACTCTTAATATTTCACATGATGAGGTGAGGTTATACTTTCAAAAGCTTTTATGACAATTGACTACAGAGATTGGAGATGATGCCTTTGGAAAGCACAACACACTATGTATTGGCTAATTTCTACTCTGTTAATCTCATACCAAATTGAAAAAAAAAATCCAAATCTATTTCCTCATTTCAATACAATACAGCATCTTATGGTCTTAAACGAATTTCTACTGATGTTACACATGAATCACCTTTTAAGAATGCTGCACAACATCGGAAAAGCAGGGCAATTTTTCTTAATCACCTGTATCGACATATCGTTTAATTCCTAACAAATTGCACAGAAAAAAAAAAAAAAAAAGCAGTGATTAGCAGCAATAGTTCTTCCAGAAAAGCTCCATAAAATTTGGAGTACTAACACAACCCATTGAAATAACTTAAAAATCATTCCTATTTGCTTTTTTTAAAATAAAATGAATTTTCAATTAAATTTATTGTTTAGGGAATAACTGGAGCAAATCATCTTTCAGGACCGGCTTAAAAAAATAGTCCATCTTCTGGGTTTTTTCCTTTCTCTTAAGTTGCACATTCAACTCCTCTGTGGAATACTTTGCAAAACAAAGTCTCTGCTTCTAAGTAGTCATTGTGTAAAGGATGTGAAAATTCATGAAGGGTTGTTTTTTTGTCCAAAAACACATCATGAAATGAAGTAAACTATATAAGCTAGAACAGAGTTTGGAGAATGATCTTACAGGTACTTTCGAAGTGGTTTTTAATCAAATTATTTTAAATTCCGATGTAATTTATCTGTGGAAAAGATTATCAAAACTGTATCTGTAGGTTAACAACCAGTGTTGAGTCCCCAAAAGGTGGATTTGAAAATTTCAGATGTCTGTGTGTAAGTTTTGATTCATCAGTGCTTCAGAAGAAGTGCTTTTGGTTGGTTGTTTCTTTTTTTTCTCTTTGTAAGGAATACATCGGAGTCTGTGCTTCAGACTTGATAGCTTCTGTAAGATTCACTGTCAGGTTAAGAAATTGTTTTGTATATCTTTACATTTCATCCATAATGAACATTAATAATTATAAAAAGAAATAATTTTTAGATAAACGTCTATTGTTTAAGCAAAATGCAGTGTACAAGGTGTTCATACATATGCTTTTTTCAACTTCTCAGATATATTCAAGCAGTCCAGCTCCTGTCACTGTTTTGCCATGTGCATCCATCATGGTTACTATACATTTTCCTGGCTTAACGGGTAGCAGAATGTTTTTCTGAAACTTTTCTTCAGTAGCAATTTAAAATAATTGTGTTATCAAAACTATGGGAGCATTTTTAAGCTTTCATTTTGATTCAGTCGAGATATTACGTCAGTGGTCACCAGTGTCTGGTTTTACTTGGGATTTTTGTGTCAGCTAAGCATACACTACTGAAATTTGCCATATGTGAGTGTTGACAAAATTATAATACCTCTCTATTTGCATGAAGGGGTATTTTTTTACCTCAGGACCAGTTTGAAACAGCAAAAGGAGTTTTCCCCTTACATAAAAACTATGGTGTGGAAAAAGCTTGCAAAATAAAGTCACCCAGACCCATTCCAGGAACATTAATGGGCATAACAGTATTGAACTGAGTAGTTCAACTTTCAAAAATGGCTCAGCCTGTGTGCCAAACTGTGGTGCTCACCTGTATAAGAAAGACCTTTGTTCCCATAATATAGCAGGGATGAGTGCCGGGATATCAGTTAGTTGGATGTGAAAGGCTTTTACGTGTTTCTGGAATTGAAGCTCAGGACTGGAAAATGATTGACTGCAGTTGAGGATGTCTGTCTGAAAGTGCTCTGCACCATCTCAGAGACTTTACTTCTCTGTTGTTCACTACAAAGAACTCGGCTGCTGTCAAATTTTGGATGTTTCAGTATTCCTCAGTCTGTGGGATAAACTGCTGTACTGACAATAAAATGTAAGTTAAAGGTAATTCATGGGCAATGTTGGTCAGTCAAATAACATCTTGCCTCTTTTGCAGTGAATTTCAGCCAGAATTCTCCTGTTTCTTAAAACTATGAATGGCTTAGACTGGTGTGTTTTAAACCTTTGGTTAATTAGGGTCAGTTTGCTGTAGTTTCTCAAAGGCATATAAATTATATAGACATGCTAACAATTTTTCCAACCAAAATTTAATGTTTTGGATTTACTTTTTATTTGCCAGCCAGATGTAAAGTTTTCTCATTTAATCACTGGTGTTGTTTAATTTTACCACATACAAATTTTCAAGGTAAGGCAAAAATAAATTGAAATTCAATTTTGATGCAAAAATGGAATCAGTGTGATGCTCAAAAGAAGTTTGAGGTTTGATGCTGGAATCAACTCTGCTCCTTAAGGTAGTGCATATTCTTTCACTTGAAGTTCAACTTTGCGGTACTTTCCTTGCTGCATTTAATTTTATGCAGAAGAATTAATTGTTGAGAGGGAAGAACCTTGCAAACCTGGAAATAGCTAAGAATTAGAAGCCATTTTTAATGGTTCTCGTGTTTTCCAGGCCTTAAATTACACCTACACTACACTCACACTGTCCCCTCCTGACAAGACTCTAAAATGAGTGGGCTGCCTGTAACCTAAGGGTGCAAGTTTCATAGATTAGATTCACAGATTATTGTGAGTTGGAAGGGACCCACAAGGATCATCGAGTCCAACTCTTAAATCACACCACTGCCTACCCGGTGGGAATCGAACCCTGGTTTCCCGCATGGCAGGCGGGGACACTCGCCACTGTACTGAAGTGGATAGACTAGAAAATATGTCCAGTGACCAAGTTTAGTCCCTTGATATTGCTGGTTTATACCTGTACAAACCTTGGTGAATGGAAAATAATGGTCAAGAGCAGAAAGAGTAAACAAAATTTCCAGTGCTCCCTCATGCTGTGAGACAAACTTTGCCCTCAGACTCGGATGACCTGTCCTAGTGTGGAGATTATTTTTAATCTGTTGCGTTTTTAAATGTGTAAAAGGGATATTTCCCCATTTTCTTTTCCTTGCTCTCCCTCTGGTTTTCAGCCATGAGGCACCTGCTGTATTTGATCACGTGCTGATGGTAGAGAGGGGTAGAAAGCTCCTGTGTATCCGAGAAGTCCCTTCTTGGAAACTCAAGCAAAGATTTGATTTAGAAAAGAAATTCTGAAAAATCAGTTCACTTTATAGGTGAGGGTTTTTTTAATTTTATGTTCCCCTCTTACAGTAGAACTTCATTACTTGTACTTAACCTGTTTCTGTAGAGATTTGGGAATTCTGGACCTTTATGAACTATTTCTAACAGCTGAAATACATCATGTTGGAAATGGAGCCTAAGCAAGAAAACCTTTGACACAGTTTCCCCAAATAAGCTTCAGGAGAAACTTGTAGAGCATAGACTGGATAGAAGCATTAATACTGGGTTAGGAGCTGGTTGGATGGATGACCTCAANAAGCCCTATGGGGAGCGACTGTGGGAACTGGGGTTGTTCAGCATGGAGAAGACGAGGCTCTGAGGTGACCTCATTGCTGTTTACAACAACCTGAGGGGAGGTTGCTGCCAGATGGATGAATCTCTTCTCTCAGGCTGCAGACACCAGAAGGACAGGACATGGCCTCAAACTACGCCAGGGGAGGTTTAGACTGAATGCTAGGAAGCTGTTTTTCACAGAGAGAGTGATTGCACATTGGAATGGACTGCCCAGGGAGGTGATGGAGTCGCCATCCCTGGAGGTGTTTAAGAGAAAACTCAATGAGGAGCTCAGTGACATGGTCTAGTTGGTGGGAGGCTTGGGAGTTGGACTAGATGATCCTGTGGGTCCCTTCCAACTCAAAATAACCTGTGGACCTGTGAACATGGCAGTGTAACTTGAGTAAGTTATCAAAACACACACACCTCTCTGCAGCTATATTTATAATCTCTATTCCTATTTATAGATAAGTGTTTGGATTTAAAAAAAATAAATTACAGTGCAAATATAAAATAATAAAGGTAGTTCCCAATGATCTCCAAATTTAATTAAATCAGTGGTTTGTAAAAAGGCTATTTATTTTATACAGTTACATTTTATTACTTTAACTGCAAGATAAACGGCCTTTTAAATTACAATGAAAAAGCTATTATTAAGTAGAATAATAAAGTTGATGCAATTTTTAAATCCCCATCTTCCAAATATTTATTCTCATGGCTAATAACATCTTCTGTGTGCTAAGCTCAGCATTAAAATTATTTAATCTAAACAAACTGAGGAACTATAAGTAGGCAAGTACAAGAAATTAATTTAAAAACTCCCCTAACTACTATGTGTTTTACTGTAGCTAGACTATTATAATTTGTCTTTATGGAAAATAAATTGAAACTGTGCAGTACAGTCTATTATACAATCTTTTTCATTTTAGATGCACTTAAAAGAATAAGCAGTAAAGGCTGCTGATGAAATTGTAAAGACATGAAAATGCATTTCTCTAAGCTGTAGGATTGTATTTCCACACTATTTTTTAAAGATAAACATTGTTTGTTATTTCAGATTTTGTCTTCTCTGTGAAATATAAATCAGACAGTACAATGGTGCACTTTCGGGGATGTGAAGTTTTCTTATGCTAATCCTGCAAAGACTTTGTCTGTCTGTTTGTGTCATGGTCATAACCAAAAAGATGTGCCATTTTTTTGTCATTCTGGTTTTATGGTGATGGAACTGTGTAGAGTGGAAAGACATCATTAAACCCATGTATAGTCCATTCTGTTGCATTGGAGAAAATTGGGAGAAGGAGATGCACAAGCTGGTTTAGTGTCTGCTTAAGAAATATATTCAGCCGTGTAAAAACTAGTGCAATGCAGTAATGATATCTTTCAGCTACCCAGGCAGAGAGATTGAGGGATTGAGAAAATATGCAAGCATAAGGCATAATAAGTAATATTCAGGGTTTCAACATTACCGTTAGCCTAGTTCCAGTGACATCCTTTCAAGGCTTAAGGTACCTGGATCACCCTTGTGTAGGTTTTACAGACCTGTAGTAAAGGAGACAGACTGTGAAAAGTAGGTCAGCAAGAGCTGCCTCAGCCCACAGTCCAGACCAGTAATAGAAATACAGGTCTCCTGTATCGGGGACCCATGGTCTTCATCGGGTGCCGTGAAGCCCTACTTCCACGTTGAATGGCAGCTTATTAATATGCAGATTTGCCCCGCACCCTCACACGGCCCCCCAGTGTTGTTTCAGCACTGTGTTGCTGTGTATCAGTGTTTGTGTGAGCCCTTCTCGGCACCCACAGCCACCTCATGCTGAGAAAACTCGCTTTTTGGCTCGGCCAGGGGCATGGGTGCAGGGAGCTGCCTGCGCCGCTGTCCCGGTGTCTCTCGTGGTGGGTAGACCTGGTGTCTCCATGCTTGGTGTAGACGAGTATCTCCTGGAGAGTCACTCAAGAAAGCCTTGGACCCATGACAGTGTGTAAATCTTTCATAACTGCATGACGGCGGCTCTGGGGAAGCAGCCCCGCCGTGGCCGATGGGGGGAGCGGGGGAGCAGTGGCCTCTTTGCTGCCGTAATGGGAAAGGAGTGGCCCCACCTCGTCCGCCATCGCACCGGGGCTGGTGCAAGCGACGGTGTCTCTGCGTTCCGGGGCTGGGGAAAGTGGTGGTGCCACTGCGGACACTGCCGTTCTGGGGCTGGGAGGAGGCTGTGCAGGTTGGTTTGCATATTCATGACTGCCTAACTGAATATTCATGCATGCCAGGTTGCGCATGCGCAGTTGCGAAAAGAGACTTCCTTCATTGCTAAAATATCATGCCGCTAAGATGTGAAGCCACAATATGAGGGGCTCGAAGTACAGGAGGGCCGACTGTACATTTTTCCTGGCTGTTAAATTTTGGTATTAGGAAGAGAAATGAGGGGATTTCTTTGCTATGGCAATGGAAAGCAATGACTACCTCAGATAGAATGTCTAGACAAGTGGGATCTGTAATATGTTAATGACTGCTTAAATGTTTAAAGATAGTTTAAATCAGTCGGAATCAGTCTCTCAAAGCTCCTAGAGAAACCTGAGATGCTCCTTTCATACTCCAGTTTAGTTTTTTTCCCACTTGCCTCCTACCAGAGCTGTGTCACCTCAGCAAACGTTTCTGTGCCGGAAAATATCAAACTACTAATGCAATAAAAAGATAAGTATTTTCCTGAATGGCAGGTTCATAATTTTATTGTTTGTTAAATGCTAGTCCTGTAACAATCTCAACAGAATTTATGAATCCTATCTCATCAGAAGGACAGATAAACTTTTACAGAACAATTATTGGAACTGTGCTACATAAAATAATGTGTGTATCTTGCAAGGTAGTTGTTGCATTATTAAACACAACAATTAGGAGAAAACAGAATTCTCTGGTAATAAACTTCTAATAGCTTTTCTCTTCCTGTGCCAATAAGTATTTGGAGTCAAAGGGCAATTGTTACCATCTTAGGAGTGTCTTGTGTGAGACATCTTGCCTTGAAAATAAAAATAAAAATACGTTTCTTGGACATTCATAGGAAAGAACAGTAGAACAATGCTGTTCAGTCTGTATTTGCTTATTCTTTGATTTACAAATATGTAATTATATTAAAGTCACTTAGGCCTATTTATTTGTCTGTCTGAACAGATAGGGAACAAAAGGATGCATCTTTAATAATGATTATTCATTTGAGTAATATTGTACCAAATGTGATGTGCTAGACTGGCATCTTCTTTGTTTCACCGATTTCCCACTGTTTTCCCACTTTCCAAATGTTTTTCTTAGTGAATTTCGGTATTACAGGGTCTACAAATGCATATGCCATGACTCAGTGTGGGATACTATCCTATGGTGTTTAATTTATTAAGATTGATGTTCCATGCTCCTTCCACCCCATTCTCTGCCTGTTACTTCTCCTTTTTCAAAAGTCCTAGAAGGATATGTGGATTTTTTTTTCCCACTTCTCAGGGGAAGAGATTTTCCCCCCAAAATACAGTCTGTGGGTGGTATTTTGGGATTATATTTTGTTGAAAAGGTGAGTATAGAACATTATTTTTCAGTGTGAGACAAACATAGGTACCACTTTACTGGGGTGTGGAGTGGGCAGGGAAGGGAGAAGAAGGAAAAAGATACTCAAAAGGTCAGCCTTGTGAATACAAACAAAGGCCAACTCCATCCATACCTGGGTCTAGTGCTCTTCCTTCCCTCCAAAGAAAACTTTTCAACATGGAATCTCTCTATCAATAGAAGAAAGAATGCTAAGATCCTATAGTAGGATGTGTCGGCTTCTTGCAATGCAATCATACTGCTTTTGTCTGAACTCCAGCAGCACAACAGGGGATTTTGAATTGATGCTGTGCTGTTGGGAGTTTTTGTTTAAGAATGTAAGGGGAAAAAATTGTTCTAAAGATGCTTTCTCTATGTACATTTATTTATGTATACATATATATGTATACATTTGCACATCTTTTCAACCAGCTGCTAGACAATTTTATATAGGGACATTTGAAAGGAGAAGCATTGGAAAGATTGGGTCAGTCATGATGTTTCCAAGACTATTTTGAAGCCATGCATATGCTAATCTGCCTTATTGAATGGAGAGGGTGTTTATTCAACATGGTATGACAAAAGAAAAAGACAATTGATCCCCTCATACACTAAGTAAAAAGATATAGGGCCACAATAAAAGACACCACAATTGGCCTTTGTTCCTATGTGTATCATCAAGTGGGAGATCCCCTCTGGCAGATGCTTTAAAAGGAAGGTAAGTGGTGTCAGGAATAAATGGCAAAGAAAGATTTTACATGCTCAGAGCAGGTGGTCATGATATCCTGGGATGTGGTAGGGGAGGAAGAAGATGACAAAATCTGTTATGCAAAGGTGATAAGATAAACAGTGCCATGAAGAAATGGGAAAAGAAAAGGAGAGCTACATCAAAGCTTTTTGAGTGCTTGTCTTACTTTACTGGTTTTAGCAAGCCCTGCAATATTTTGGATATTCTGTTTTATTTCCTTTCCCTTCTTCACCAGCTTTACTTTAAAAGTATTTCTGTTAGTCCTCTGGCAGTTTTGCATAACTTTATGACGAACTTCATTAGCTTGTGATATTTACCTGAAATGTTTGTCATGCCCACTGACTTCATGTTCATGTGCTCATCCATGTGCCATGCATGAGGACTTTGCTCCTCATGGGATGCATATAGAAGCAAATTATTCTGTCCCCGAATATGTAGCAAATCTCCCAGTCACCAGGGGATTCTGTGGTGGGACCATATGTGTATTCTTAACTTTCGTTAAAAATATTAAGTGGGCACAGTATAATAGAAAATTATCTGAAATGTTACATAAAATCTCATGTTTTCTAGTACTCTTTATATTCTAGCTGAGTGTGGTGGTTTGACCCTGGCTGGATGCCAGAGATTCACCCACAGCCACTTTTTCACTTCATCCCTCCCCGCCCCCATACAAACAGGGGAGAGAGGAAAAGGAAAAGAAAACCAAAACAACTGAAGGATTTTGCTACCGCAGGAATGAGAACTGTTAGAACATCTTTCACTGTCACAGGCAAAACAACACTCCAAGGTGGGAATGAAAAGGATTTATTTCTAACAAGATCAGAGCTTAAAGTGAGAAGTATCATCTTAAAGGCAACCTTGTCCCCCATCCCTCCGTCTCTTACAACAAATACCACATTCCCCTTTCCTCCAGTAGCAGGGAGGGACAGGAGTAGGGGAAAACCAGGCAGCTGGTGTTTCTCTGCTGCTCAGGGGAGGAGGCCATTCCCCTGCATTCCATGGGGTCCCTCCCACAGGAGAAAGCCTTTCATGACCCTCCCCAGTGTGAATCCAATCCCAGGGGCAGCAGCTCTTCCATACTCTGCTGTTCGTGGGTCTCTCCACAGGGTGCAGTCCTTGAACACTGGCTGCTCCAGCGTGGTCCCATCCCAAGGCACAAAGATCCTACCAGGTACAGTTCTGTTCCCATGTAGACTCTTCTCTCCTAGGGCTACATGTCTCTCCTGGGACTCTGCTCCAATGTGGGCTCCCATGGGCTGCAGCCTCCCTCCAGCATCCACCTGCTCCAGCGTGGGCTCCCTCTCCATGGGCTACAGGTGGATTTCTGCATCCCTGTGTTCTCTCCATTCCATGGGCTGCAGGGGGACAGCTGCTTCACCATGGTCATCACCAGAGGCTGCAGGGAGACGCCTGGAACACCCTCCTTAGACCCTGACCTTGGTGCCTGCATTTGCTGTTACAACTTCTCACTGCTTTTCTCTGGCAGCCATCTTCTTCTTCCTGTTGATTTTTTTTTTCCTCCTTCTTAAATATGTTATCACAGAAACACCTCTATCTCTCCTGATTGGCCTGGCCTTGGCTAGTGGTGGGTCCAGCCAGGAGCTGGCTGACATTGGCTCTGCCAGCTATGAGAGAAGCTTCCAGCAACTTCTCAAAGAAAAGCCTCCCCCATAGCCCCTCTGCTACCAGAAACCCAGCCACAGCAAACCTGATACACTGAGATTTACAGGTTCAGGATATGGTGAACCTTTTCTCATGAGCAATTTCTTGGCTTGCTCAGGGGAATGCCTCCAACTCAATAAAGTACTGTCCTGTTTGGCACTCACATTAGAGAGTCACATGCAGGAAAAATTCCCATTTTATTTGCCAGTGAAATTAAAAGGCTGCCCTCAACACCACCCTTGTTTTGAGTGGTGTGATATATGTCTTGTTATGCACAATTTTCTCTGTATCATTTTCTGTTTAAACAGATCTACCTACTTGGATATTTCATCATATAGATATGATCATTAAACCAATTTTTAAAGCTCAGATGTGTTCATGGATAATTCACAAATGGATGGACAGTTGTCTTTAGTTTTCATCTGTGAAAATAGTGATGTGGCGAGTTCACCAGTTTCACTCTAGAACAGAAAATGTAAATAAGCTCAAATCAATTACCTGCTGAATAATGCAACACAAAGAAAAGCTTTTTGAGCTAGACATGGGAAATTGGATGCTATGATTTTATACAGGATCCATGCCAAGGTCTCTGCTGAGATGGGATGAGGTTTTTGGCAACCAGCAAGGAAGAGGAGGAAAAGAAGATTATTTTTATTGAATTTTAGTTTTGTATTCATATGGTTGAGAAGACTCTTCCACTCCTCCTTTTTGCTACAGCACTGTGGTGTTAGATGTTAGTTCACACACAGGTTTTGTTTTAAAATAAATGGATGTGGTTTTGTTAATTACATACTGATGAGTTTATAAATGTCTTAAAAGTGTTTTCATACCACATATCAATTTGATTAAAAACCACTGCAGTTTATCCAGAGAGACACAGGAAAGCCAAACCTGTTACAAAATAGGCTTTGACAAAATGAGACTGGGTAGTTAAAAGAAATTGTTTTCAGAAAATATTTCATTGTTAGCAGTAGTTAAAAGAGGTTTTTTACAAGAGTTAAAAGAGTTTTTATATTTGATCTCTTACTGAGAAGACTCTCAGGGTCTACTAGTTCATTGTGAAATGGGAGCTGCTGTTGGACACTGGGAAAAGATCATGGATTCCAACTGCTTCATAGATTCATATTTTCCACCTGTATAAAATGAATTCTGGGAAGATACAATTTAATTTGTAAGAAGAACTTGTATATGATAAAAATAATACTAGCAAGGAGAGAAGATCTTGTACTTCAACATCCTTGAGTTTGGCATCCTTAGACATATTTTAAAGTCAGCTGCAGCTGTCTAAAGTTTTGATTTGTGCAGATGAATCAGCAATGGCAAAAATTATTGCTGTATGTAACTGGTGAGGTAGTTTGGAGATCTGTTTTTGGTGGGTAGCAAGGGTCTGGCAACAGAAAGCATGCAGATATCCGCATAGGGGAGGCAGCCCATCAGCAGTGACCATAGATAAGTGTGTGTTATAGTGCTTTACTGGAATTAGTTCACGGTTGGACTGCTTTCTGCTCAAGTCCACTTCCCTCCTTCACCTCACCTTTCCCCCATCCTCCAAATTATGCCTATGACTGACATAATTTCCAGGTCCTGCGGGTGAAAACCTTGACGAGGCTAGTGCTATGCTTGGTTCTATTCATGTGTAAATCTCTAGGCTATAACCTAAATATTTTAAAATGGATTTAGACAGATTCCTGTTCAGATCCTGACTTACTCAGTTTAGTTTTACTTATTTATTGATGTATTTATTTATTTATCTCCTTTTCACTTTCGGGCCTTGGCTGCCAGGAAGATGGGAATAGTCCCTCTAAAGCTGGCATGTAAAAGGTTAACACTGAGCAGTTCTCACTTAAGAATATTCAGATCTTGAATTCTAACTGCAATCAACAAAAAACATAAACATAAAGATATGAAAGATTACATCTTTGTTTTATAACCACTTCTTTCACATAGAGCCATAGAATGGTTTGTGTTAAAATGGATCTTAGAGATCATCTTGTTCCAAACCCCAGTAACGGGCAAGGAGACCTTCCACTATCCCATGTTGCTCAAAGCCCCATCCAACTGTCCTTGAACACCTCCAGGGATGGGGCATTCAAAGCTGCTCTGTTGAACCTGTTCCAGTGTCTCACACTCTCACACTTAGAATTTTTCCCTACTAGCTAATCTAAATCTGCCTTTTGGCAGTTTAGACCTATTCCCCCTTGTCTTATCACAATAAGCCCTTGCAAAAAAGTCACTATCCAACTCTCTTGCAGCCCTCTTTAGGTACTGGGAGGCTGCTATAAGGTATCCCCTTATATTTGGGGGTCCTGGTGGATGATGAGTTGAATATGGCAGCCAGGATGGACAACCATGTCCTGGGGGGTGCATCAGGCCCAGCATTGCTGGCTGGGCCAGGGAGGGGATTGTCTCTCTCTGCTCTGAACTGGGGCGGCCTCACCTGCAATATTGGGGCAGTGTGGGGCACTGAAATATAAGAAATTGAGCCATTAGGGAGTGTCCAAAGGAGGCAACAAAGATGGGGAAGGGTCTTGAGCGGAATCCATGTGAGAGTTTCTTTCAAATCAGGATTTTATTTGATTCTGTGACTCTCCCCAGAGGTTTCCCTTCCCCAAGCAGAAGAGTCCCAACTCTCCCAGCCTTTCCTGAGAGGAGAGGTGCTCCGGCCCTCTGGCTATCTTTGTGCCCTCCTCTGGACATGCTCCAGCAGATTCTCCTTCTTATATTGGGGACCCCAGAGCTGGAGGAAGGTGAGGTTGCATAGGAGCAGAGCAGAGGGGCAGAATCCCCTCCCTTGACCTGCTTCCCTCACTGCTTTGGATGCTGCTGAGCACACATGTGGCTTTCTGGGCTATGAGAACACATTACTGGCTCAAGATGCTAGAGAAATTTAGACTTACGTTTTTAGCCAAACCCTCCAGTTAGGTCAAGTAATCAAACCAAAGTAAATTCACAAACACTGCATTTCAGTCATCCAAAAAATATCTCCAAAATGAGAACTGGCAGACACAACACATTGAGTTGTTATGGCAAGACAAGGATTTTCAGGTTTAGCCATCTACGTTAAGTATTCAGAGATGAGGAAATAGAAAGAAATGGAATATTTTTGAAAAAAATAATTTTAAAACAATATTATAAAAAAAATGTGTGGCGCAGTTGGGGGAGTATTATGATATAGGTACTTCAGAAAACAAAGTATTTTTGCTAATTGTGTAGTATGATGATAAAGTTATGTAATATGCTAAAGTTGTGAGTTGAAATTTGTGTGGACTTTTTGATCAGACATATTTCACAGTATCACAGTATTAGCAAGGTTGGAAGAGACCTTGCAGATCATCAAGTCCAACCTGTAACCCAACACCAACCCATTGTCTAAACGATGGCGCTACCCATAGGACCATCCAGTCCAACTCCCCACCTACTAGACCATGTCACTGAACTCCTCATCGAGTCATCTCTTAAACACATCCAGGGATGGCAACTCCACCACCTTCCTGGGCAGACCATTCCAATGACAGATCACTCTCTCTGTGAAAAAGCTCTTCCTGACATTCAGTCTAAACCTCCTCTGGTGTAGCTTAAGGCCATGTCTTCTCATTCTGGTGTCGTCAGCCTGAGAGTAGAGATCCACACCCACCTGACTGCTACCTCCCCGCAGGTAGTTGTAAACAGCAATGAGGTCACCTCTGAGCCTCCACTTCTCCANCCATTCACCAACCCTCTCTGAGCTCATCCATCCAATCAGCTCCTAACCCAATATAAATGCTTCTATCCAGTCCATGCTATGAGTTTCTAGCTTATTAGGGGAAACCGTGTCAAAGGCTTTGCTAAGGAGCAAGTACACAAGCAAGCCTTTTTATCATCAACCAGATCATAAAAGGAGATTAGGTTGGTATTTAATCTATTTAATAAGATATTGATTATGTTGAGCTTTTCAGATGATGGGAATTTTGATAAGGTAGTTCTGAGGTGGCTCAGTATGGAAATGATGTAGACCAATGCTTCAATAAAAATCTTTCTCATTGAAGCTACATAAATTGCACAGATGAGAAAAATATATGTTTGGAGAATGTTTTGGGAAAACATTGCCCAAGATGATACCTCACACCATTTCTTAGTCCCATTGTTTTACTAAGCCAAAGGAATTTTCTGGAAAAAAAATCCCATAATGAATTTTGGTTTTATAGAAATTTATTCTTGCCCCTATTAAAGGATTAAATTCGTGTGTTAATTTCTTCTTAATCAATTTTTCCCCCTGGTATGGATTAAAATCTGCCTAGCTGTACTAGCTTCCAAAATATAACAGTAATTAATTGAATTTTGTCTAACTCGTATTTAACCTAATGGTCAATGGGGGAAATGTATTTTTATTGATTGTAGTAATGACAGAGAATAGCCTTTTAATGTGTCCTGACCTGGTTATTGTAAGGTGGTATTTTATGTTACTCACACGTTCTGGTATTGTACATTATTGTTTTCCTTTCCATGACAGTGTCTAAAGCACTTTAATTATCAACTTTAACTATCAACTTTAACTTGGTAAGTTGTTTTCTAGGCCTCTAGTTTTATTTTTAGAGTGCATGTTGTCTCAACTTGTTCGTCATTCATGTGTATTTGTTATAATCCCTATAATCTTTAAATATAAAGGCAAGTTCTTTGGCTGCTCTATCAATAATTCTGTATGAAAATAATAGTTTTCTAGAGGATGACACAGCAGGAATTTCCTCTTTCTGTTTGTGTAACACCAAAGGGTAAACCTCCTACTGGTTAATTTATGTGTAAAAACTGCTTCAGTTTACATGTTAAGTGATGCTTTAGCACTTAGGGCTAAATTAATACTAATCATGTTTGTGTAACTATTGACAATTGTTGTGACCTCTGGCTTAGTCTTTAAAGAGATGCATACATTTAATTATCAGCAGTAGATTTTATTTTTCCATAATTACCATCAAGAATGAATTATAAGCTAGTGGGAAGAAATAACGGGAGAACAGAACTAAGGACACTTGTCCGCCATGGGAAGAACAAGGTTAACTTTTATTAGTGACCATTTCATTAAATAAACACCCAAAATAAAACCAAACCCAAACCAAATTGAAAAAACAAACCACAAACCCGAGTTAAATTCTCTCCCTCATTCAAAGTAATCTATGAAATCCTTAGTGAACTGCATAGGAAAAAGATTTATCTGATGTTAATTTATACAGAAGTGAGACTCAGTTTTGATACAGTATTTGGCAGAGGGAAAGTTCTCTAGGTTCACATAGGTCAGTGTCATGGGGAGAGCTCTTTGGTTCTATTGTAAAACTTTTCTCCTTTTTACTGGAACAGACAATAGGTATCTCTTCTTATCTCCCCTTCCCTCCCCTGAAAGGAATGTGGCCAGGTGAGGGGCTTTCTCCTTTTCATCTGACAAGCAATGGAGGATCCAGCATCTTATCTTCCCTTCTGGGAAGACATGTGGCCAGGGAAGGAGTATTTTTCTCTTTTCTACTGGACAAACAATGGAGGATTCTTTTTCTTATCTTCCCTTCCTGGCAAGGCATGTTACTAGGGGAGGGGCCTGAGAGCCAGGGCAGGCTGAGTGACAGCCAATAGCATGTGAAGACATGCCCACAAGACATGTGACATGGGAGGGGCCCGAGGCCCTATAACTACAACTACTGGGTCTCAGGAGGGGAGGTTTGTGGACCTTCTGGACTGAGGATGTCTTGTTTTTCATCTCTGATCTCTACTGATGCCATTTTGCCCAGGACCATGTGGACCTTTGACTCCTCATCTCAGCACAGCTTATCCCCTGCCGACTGAAGGCCCTTGGACATTTCAGGAAAGGATCATGGGGTGTTACTCCACTGGTTTGCCTACCTTGAACCCTATTGTCCTGCCCCTGGAATCCTGGAGGCGCTCTGTTTTTTCCCTTGAACTAGGCACCTCCCCTTGTGCTTGTTTATTTTACTACTTGTCTACAGTTTTCATAGTTCCATTTGTTTTTGATACTGTTATAGTTGTTCAAACATATATATGTTATATTAATTTTTTCCCTTTCTCCCAGTAAAGTTCTTATTTATCTCCATATATATATATATTATTCAATTATTTCTAAATTTAATTCATATTTCATTTTAATTGACCCAGGACAGTGAGAGAGAAGAACTTTCTCAAACTAACAGTGAAAGGAGAATTTGTTATGGTGATGATTACACTTGGAATATTTCCTGTATCAGTGAAATTCACATGGTAGTTCAGTAAATTTGAAGTACACCTTCCTAAGAGGACAAGTATGACCATTTTTCTTCTGGGAGATTATGATTCTAGTTTACAGGGGAATTTTTCCTTCAAGAAAAATTGTACAATTTATAGAAAACTCCTTCCTCCCCTGCAACTCTTCAGTAACATTCTTAGTATAAGCAGGCTTCTTCATATGATATGCCTCATGTGTATCCAGTAATACAGATACAAATACATCTAACTCAAGAGCATCAAATATCTCTGAATCCTAAAATGTATGAAAATATAATGGCCTTAACATCACAACCTTCATACATTTTAAATGAGCATTTTCCTTAAAGCATCACCATTTTTTTAACAATTTCTTGTAAAGTCATTGATTTTATGTTACTTCAGGGAAGGTGCAATTTATTACTGTTAATGGTGTTTCTGTGATTACATAAAAGGGTCCTTGTTGCCACTAATTAATTAACCCATCAGAAAATAAACTTTCCTTTTAAAATAGATGATGACAGATGTTTGTACTTGTCATGCGAATCAAGGTTTTGGATGTGAATATTCTGGAAATCATCTTTTCTTATTTTTTTCTATAAACACCATGTTTGGGTCAGTCTCAGCATGGCAAGTGTTGGGGAAATTATTTGCTTGATCAGTCTTTTCAGTATCTACTTCTGCAGTGGGATCTTAGCCCATGGGTGAGTTGGTTTTATTGGACTGGGTTAAGGGCTGAATAAGTGAGTTCATTGTCTTAGTGAACTTTGTCATGTGTCACTGGAAAAAAAAAATACAGATTTATAATATTAAGTGACCAGTTGATGGAGAACTTTTTTCTGCATATCTAAAAAAGTTCCTCAAACATGTAGGCAGAGGTAGCCTGCCCAAAATGTTATCACCTCAGCAAAACAAAGCTCTGGGATGATATTCACAGAATCACACAGAATCACAGAATTAGTAAGGTTGGAAAAGACCATAGAGATCATCAAGTACAGCCAATCACCTATCACTTGTTACCTAACCTGTTACCTTACCTGTTGTCATCCTGCTACCAACCCCCATTCCATCAATAACACACTATCCTATTATCTCAGTCATGCTACTAAACATTTGGAATTGTACCATACAGAACAGAGACCGCACAATGTGCATGGAGGATGTAACTCTGCCTCACTGGACTGGACTGCCCAGGGAGGTGGTGGAGTCCCTGGAGGTGTTTAAGAGAAGACTCGATGAGGAGCTTAGTGACATGGTCTAGCTGGGGGGTGTAGGGCTGGATGGTCCTGTGGGTCTCTCCTGGTTCGGAGTGAACTGTGCACCTGTGAGGGAACTAGGTTTATGTTTACCACTCTGGGATGTACGTTCAGTCTCTGTACGAGTGTTAGATGGTGAGTTGGACTAGATCCTTGTGGGTCCCTTCCAACTCATAGTATTCTGTGAATCTGTGTGAATTTCTAATATTTTTCTCTTGATGCTTTGGGTAAGATAAATAATAGACCATTATATTTTCCAATAATTTACAAAGTCTGTTTAAACTGGTTGAAAAGGCTTATTTATATGACAGAGAAAATTGTTTGATGTTGAGCTGGTAATACTGTTATATGGTACCACAGAAATCACAGAATCACAGAATATTATGAGTTGGAAGGGACCCACAAGGATCATCTAGTCCAACTCACCATCTAACACCCGTACGGAGACCTAAAGCACATCTCAGAGTGGTAACACAAACCTAGTTCCCTCACAGTC
>WEKX01027449.1:87099-132221 GCA_013390025.1 Pitta sordida | reverse complement strand
GGACTGTTGGTAAATTTTGCAGAGTGGACAAGGACTTCTGATCTTTCCCCATGCAAAAGCACCTGCAGAAAACAGTTACCATAAACCCAGCCCTTATAGTTTGAGGTTTAGTACATTTTAAGTTGTTTCTGCAAATGCTACCAGCCTTTTTTCTTTCTCAGTGTGTGTTCTAACACTTCTCTGTGTATTTTAGAGTGTTACAGAATCACAGAATCACAGAATATTATGAGTTGGAAGGGACCCACAAGGATCATCTAGTCCAACTCACCACCTAACACCCGTACAGAGACCGAGAGCACATCCCAGAGCGTAACACCACCTAGATCCCTCACAGTCTAGCAGGCCACTCCGAGCCGGGAGGGACCCAGGGTCATCCAGCCCTACACCCCCCAGCTAGACCATGTCACTAAGCTCCTCATCCAGTCTTCTCTTGAACACCTCCAGGGACGGTGACTCCACCACCTCCCCAGGCAGCCCATTCCAATACGCAATCACTCTCTCTGTGAAAAACCGCTTCCTAACGTTAAGATTGAACCTCCCCTGGCGTAGCTTGAGGCCGTGCCCTCTCGTTCTGGTGTCGTCAGCCTGGAAGAAGAGGTCTACACCCATCTGGCTGCAACCAGCTTCATGTTGTCAGAGCATGAATCCATAAACAGTGCCAGGAAATGCTATACAGATTTCCAAAATGATGATGTTTTATAGATAACAGTAATACAATGTCACAGCTTACACCAGTGTTTGAACTGAGACCCCTGCACCTTGCCAGCATTTGTACACTGGAAACAGAAGATATTGTAGTCAACACACACACTGAAGAGATAAATGCACTCACAATGGTATTTATGCAGAATGGAAACCTTAGTTTCTGGAAGCCTGTTATTTTTTCATGTGCTATTTTTTTATGACTGGTGCTGTTAAATCAGTGGAGGAAGGACTTTCTTAGTCATAGTGGTGGCAGAAGTGCAGCTATCCTCGTTCAGACCAAGGATTCATTTAACACAGTGTAACTGAACCCTCACAGACTCACTTCCCAGTGCTTAACTCCTTAGTTAAGCAACACTAGAAATCTGGAATATACAGTTTCTTAGCTAATATCTGTTCTTTTCTAATAAGATATAATCTTTAATCAATCAACTAACTGGTGATAGAAGGTGAATGCAAGTTCCACACAGTGGAAAATTTGCTTATTTTGGAAGTCGTGAAAATACCAGCAGGGATAAGGAGCATGCTTGTTGTAATATATGTATCTTTTTGTTCATGTTTTGTCTTTTTCCATTCTTAACATTAACTAGACGTTAACAAGAAGTATCTGAATACTGTAAAAACCACTCTAACACATCTCTGCATAGTTGCCCAACAAATGAGAAGTTCAGACACAGTTCTCTGAAGAGTCCATGTTTGCTTCCTCAAGTTTGTTGGACTGGTTAAGCTGTGTGCATAGTGACCTGTAATATAATCATTTGGATCATGATGAAAGACAAGAAACAGTGCTCCAAACACCAAACATTAGACAGATTGCTTACTCCATGTGGCACAAGACTGGCTGTTATCTTGAGAAGAGATCAGATTTAGGTACACTGATTATTATTCCATCTGGTACGTATGGGAACAGTTGTTTGTATGCACAGTTGTTTGTATGTATTTTTGTATGTATGCTTTTGGAGCTGAATTTCCGTAACTCAAGGGTTTTTAACAGGTACATGAGAATAGAACACAATATATCTCTTTTCATCACTACAAAAAAAAAAAATCAAAGAGATGCTATAACAAAACCCAACAAACAACAAATGCACCAACAAATCAAACACTGACTGGGATATTTGGTGCATTCACAGACTGATAGTTAACATATATCTAAAGTTTAAGTAAATTGTTGAGCTCATTTTGGACAAAGAGCAAGAGGAAGATCCTTAGCACATCAGTTAGAAGTCCTCTTCTCATCACTGACAAATTTGGAGAGATAAAATCCCCAAATTAGATACATAAATCTTGAAACCTCTCAGCCCCTTTCTGGATTACAACTGTACTTGAGGAAGACATATGTTCTATGTTTCTTACCCTCTTAAACAAGGGGTATCTTAAAAATAATGAAATATGAAGTCCCATTTAGGCCCCTAAATCCTTTGTTATAGCTAATTCTTGGACTTTCATTCCCATGTCTGCATTTGTCACCATGTAAAAACTGTGTAAAAGTACCTGACAGCACCCTACACCTCTAGGGTTCTGTAAAATTGAACACACAGAAATTGCAAGAACTGTACTAAAAGAGCCACCTAAGCACCTAAGAAATTGAAAGCCAGTAGGGCTTTTGAGTTACCCAAAGTGGGAGACATAGGAAAAACACTTGTGAAATACTTGTGAATACATGGGAAAAATACTTGTGATTCTGCTTTGTTAAGGTTCATGGATTTATCTTATTAAAAAAGAACTTAAAACGTGAACTGACTTAGTTGCAGACGAGTTTGAGTCCTCATTTAAATTAAAAATCTCTTTGCTAATACAGATATCCTGGTTGGGACTACAAAAAAAGCCCCACCGATTATAATCGTTTACTATAGCTGCTAAAAAAACCCCCAAAACACTAAAATTGCAATTATATCTGGGTTGAAAAAAAAGCTACTTTATCAGCACATTTTTGCTGAGTACTAGTAAATGGCAAGGATAGTATATAGATATAGCTATGCTGTTCTATGTTTAGTAGTTTTTAGGCTAATGTGGCCATACTTGTAATGAAAGAGAGTGCTTACACAAGTTACTAGAATCACCTGAATGTGACTGTAGTAACTACGGATCAGCTGTGGTACAGTATGTGTAAGGGTAATAAAGATTTATACATATGGATGTGGACTTCATGTGGTAACTGACATGAAGGCCAAAGAATGCTCCTTGACTTATTTCCTGTGGCAGTATGTATATACATACAACCAATTTTTTTTTCAGATAGAAAACCTTGATTGAAAAAAGAAAAGAAAGTGGATGGTTTTCTGCTCAGGTAGTAGGCTGAGCTGGCTTACCATGCAGGCAGAGGAGCCCTTTTTGCAAGAGGGCAGAGGGGTGACTACTAGCAGAAGGTTTCTCCTTTAGAGACAATGCACAATTAGACTGCAGCCTTAAATTGCTCCTGGTAAGCACATAAAAAAGATAATTGAAAGTAATTTCAGGATGCTGGATTGCACTCTGGGAACCAGGCACCTGCTTCCTAAGATATACAGCAATTCCTAATGGTGCAGGACACACTAAAAGGCAGACTGCAACTAAATTTCAAGAGATATACCTCTAATTTACAGAGAAGTCTCAATCCTATTTCAGGTTAGTCAGATTGATAACTTACTTCCATTCCAGCTACAGTCAAATACCTTTGGGTTTTAAAAATTTATTTTATTTTATCCAAAACTACAGTAGTTGCTGGTCAAATCATTCACCAGAATGACAGGATTGTAGTAGAAGTTGAATAATCTGGTTTGAAGCCAAGAGGGTTGGGAGTTGTCTGAGGAGTCACTGTACGTCTGAGGTGAAGAGACAAAAAGCAGCAGGGAGGGAGACAGATTATGGAAGTTACTAAATGAAAAAAATTGCTTTATGACAGCAGGGACTAGAGATGACAACAGACTGTCCTGTCTATAAAAGCAACAGAAGCATACAATTATATGTCTACAATTGTGTGTGCATGTGAAAGTTGTCCGGTGGGGGCCTGATACTGAGCATGAAAACTGCCTCATGTCCTCCTTTGTCCAGACAAAAAAGGGGCTTATGTTTATAGTTTGAAAGGAACAGAACTCAAGTGAGCAAGATGCCTTCAAGAACAGTCATTCAAGACACCTTCTGTTTCGTTCAGTGGAGACAGCCTGCAAAATCAGAAACACTGGCTTAAATTCTAGCATTAAAACCAATATTGTTGCCATTTAACTCCCAGTCTACAGGGGCAATAAAGAAAACATATGTGTGATACCCTCTGGCAAACACAGATGATTCATTAATAAAATGCTAAGTTGTAAAAACGATCAACATCTAAATCTTTCTGAGTTGCATTATTATTACAAAACAGGAACATGCTTCCATAGTTTTTCATAATTTTCCACAATAGCTTTTACTTGCTTACTATAATTTAGCCTTTTACTATTTTCAGTTTATAAACTGCACTACAAAAGAAAAAAAGCAACTTATTTACACCCCAAAAAGACCAAATACCTGAAAAAAATTAATTTTAGCAAAAAATGTAACTGCTGTTTTAAAAATTGCACTCTTATTTTCCACTTCATTTTCTATCCTTTTTTAGGAAATTATGGAAAAGGCATAAATACATGTGAACCAATATAAATAACAAAAGGCAATGGTCAACATCATCCATTCCTTAAAAAGAGAGAAATATATCTTGCCTTCTTACTGGTAGCTGCAACAGTCTGACCTGTAACAAGTTCATTTTATAAGAATATTTATACAGAGGGTGCTGCAGTCTACCAGGGGAGGTATGTGGACTCTAGCACTGAAAGAGAGAGAGAAATAACAGATTCTGAGATAAATGTTGTTTTGTCTCCCATGTGAAGAGTCTATAGTTCTGCTTCTCTGCCTCATTTCCTTAAATCAATGGAGTTAATTAGTCTCCATCATCCACAGGCTGAGAGGCTGCTACTTGAAGGTACAGCAGGGAGCCTCATCTCAAGGCAGCTGTTAGATGATGACTGGTCCCACGGAAAGGTGCTCAGAGAGATTTTTGTCAGCAACTTAGTGGGAAAAGATTCTAGAAAAATTTGTGCATGTGAAATTTATCATTTGCTACAACTCATCATTATAGCCTTCTGTGCAGAACTAAATTCCTTAGTTCATGTAAGAAAAACATGAGTCATCCTGACAAACACTTTATCAGCTGAAAAAATTTGACAACTTTCTGCAGTTTCTACCCCAAAACATTGTGTTATTTCCTATCCAGTTCCTGAACTAATGCTTGAGAACACTATTCTTGCATTTGATTATGTATATAGGAAAGGGTGATAGCTTTGTCATGAACCCAAGGACATCTTAATAAAGAAAGAACTCTATCTTCAAGGAGTCTCAGTAAGTCTGAGTTATAACCCTGGAGCTTTCAAGCTCAATCATGCCCTTATTATATAATCTAAAAATGAACTTAGAGTACATGGAGGTAGTACTTCTTTAAATATTTGGGGACCTCTTTAATAGTCTATTTCAGTAGCCCCCAGAGCAACCTGACACTTACATATTTAGGTACTGTATCTCTATTATATAATTAGTAAATGTAAATGTTCAAAGTACATCTGTGTCCCACATGCTGTCCCCAGATTTTTGATGCTGTGGAAAGAAGAGGCACACAAAAGGGCTCTCTAACTTCAGTAATGATTTCCACTTGAACTCCAATACTAGTAGTTGTGTGCTGGTATCATTGAAACCTTTTCTTGTTTCTCTAATGTATTCTCTACCAGCACAATTGTATATATAATCACTCAGGAAAATGGTGATACATACAAATGAAAATGCTCAGAAAACCTGCAGGAAGAATGTAATTAATTTTCTGTATTACTGTACATAAAGCACTGTATTTAGGAATACCTAATACAAAGTTAATTAAAACAATACAGCATTATTTGCCTTATCTATGTTCTCTTCTGTGACACATACTTATGGGTACTACTGCATTAGGTGTAGACCAAACTCTTTTAATGGACATTACTCCTGTTACAAGAAGGTGCTGCAATAATCCATACTGGTTTATTCCTAAATCAAATAAAATATAATATTTTATGGTAAAAGAAGCAAGTAAATACTAAGTCTATTTTCTCCGATCAGCAATGTGAATATGTGTTGTCTAAAACTGTGTCTCTAATAAGGGCTTCCACAGGGTATTTCACATTAAGATGTAGAACAAAACACATGTAGTAGGCAACAGTACATAGTTATGAAATTCTTCCTTCAGGAATTTTTTTTCCTTACCATTACTAAAAAAACTAAGAATTTTTGATCCATTTGAAATGCAGATTTTTTTCTAGAGCCTTGGATTCTTTCCTATTATTTTCATTCCTATTTATCCTGTTCTATATAAATGCTATTGAGGTCAATGGGACTTTGTTTTATATGTTTTAAGGTCAGTTCCTAAAGTGTTGCTATTTAAATTTTAGAAGAAAATTATTTCAATCAGAAATTTAAGAGAACTTTGTGTTTGAATCACAGAATCACAGAATCAGTAAGGTTGGAAAAGACCATAGAGATCATCAAGTCCAACCTATCACCTATTACCTAATCTAATCTAGTCAATGCTGTTACAGAATCAGTAAAACTTGAGTATTGTAACTCTGCTGGTGGCTGCATAGCTAAGAAAAGTTAGATGATGTTTTTTGTTTCTTGGACTAAATGCTAAATTAATATGATGTATTTCTCCAATCACACTCTGTAGCTTGTCTTTTGGTAATACAATACGGTGATCCCGTTACTCGTGGGCTGTTGGGTCTAGTCCTCCTCATGCGACTTGTGGAATCCGCGAAGATAGTGAAGCCACTACGTAGTCAAGTACACCACGCCCACAGCCACACCCCCTCCCCTAATAAGGTCTGGAGGACGGTCCTGAGAGCGGGGCTTGTTTCAGATGTCTGGCTGTGCTCCGCTGGGGTGGGGGGTGAGCACCAGGGCAGGGGGCGAGCGGGCAGGGCCGGCGCTGCAGGCTGTGCGAGCAGCGGGGCTGGGGCCAAGCAGACTGGGGTCGCGGTAGGTACTGCGCACGCGCCAGGCCCCACAAGTCACCGGAAAATCAACAGGGAGTATGCGGATCCCGCAAATTACGGATGGCGACTATGCAGAGGATCACTGTATTACACATTCAGCTTTATTTCAAGGCTTTTACCTAAACGTGGTAGGTTGTAACTCTATAGTCACATTTTCTTTGCATTGCAGTCTGGCAGCTTCCCCTAACAGAAGCCTCTTCTTGCACTAGTGTACATGCATTTACTTCTTGGAAATTAGAGGACTTGAAATCTCTGGCAATGACTTGTGGAAGCAACCACGAAAGATGTGTAGTCTCAGTATGGTATTGCTTGAAGCTTTGCAAAGCATCCTTTGTGTGTGTGGTAGGCAGATTTTTAGCTACTGTATGTCTAGAAAAATACAAGTATAGGACAGGGACTCCAATGCTACTTACCCAGCATAACACTGATTAAGCCACTTAGCTATTAAACCACGCTGTAACTTCTCCAGCTTCTTAAGATCTATATATAAGCCTTCTTTAAGACTGAGATATATATAAAATGCTTTTAGAAGTGTTCACTGAGGTCATTTTGGCTTTCCCATTCTGCACTAAATTTGGCTTCACATGGGTAAATAAAACAGATTTCAATTTTTCATGTAAATCACACCTGCAAAATACACAATTTGCAAATTGCAGAAGGATGCAATTAAAGTGTAAATTGGATAAATAAAAACAGTTCTGCAATTACTTACAAAAGCATGGAAATGCAATCCCTTGATACATCAAGTCACAGATAATAGAACTTAGTTATAAAGTTCTGTATACAAAATGTATCACACCTGTATAAATAGTATTTATACATCATCACAATTTAAAACCATCTAAATTGAAGTATCCTTTATAGAAAAATATTACACTATTGTAGAAGAAAAATATTACATTATATGTATCAGCATATACAGGTTATATATTTAGGTACATTTCATGAAAGAAACTCTATCAGCATATACAGGTTATATATTTAGGTATATTTCATTAAAGAAACTCTAGCAGGTAGCTAGTAAATGGATTAAGAATATTTTCTATCTTCTGGACCTTCAGTTAGCTACTGCAGTGGCCATGCAGTAAAATCATGGCTACTGTTACTGCATGAGGTCAGTACAAAGGATGGTTGGTGTTTGTCTTGAGTGATGGTGCACCAGCAAACCCAGCCCAGGGGTGAGCCAGCCACCACTCCATTCCATCCAGGTTCTTCTCATTGTTGGTTCCCCTCCTCCTCATTGGAGCTGGTCCCATCACTTCCGTCACTGCTGGAGTGAAAAGATCAGGGAGCAAAGTGCAAACTCTCACAAACCAACCAACCAACCTGGCAGCAATACAAGATCAAGGTATTCATACTCCTCCTGTCACCTGCCTTTTGCTTTTCCTCCTGTGTTTCTCGTAGCTTTCTGTGAGAACACTCAAACCATCAGTAAATTGATACAGCTTAGAAAAGTTAGAGGCGTTCTTTTTTGTGTTAAATCAGAGCAGCTATGTGGTGTTTGCCCTGAAGAGTTCCCATAATCTCACTCTGGTGACAGAGATGAACTAAAGCCAGGGTTACAAGAAATAATGGGGCTGTCAGTTGTCTCGGGTCGTATTGCCACTGAGAACATGGAGAACTGAAGATGGGAAATGAAGTAAAAAATGCATGTGCAATTGCTAAAATTAATTATTTCCAGTACTAGGCTGGCTCATTCTCAAATATGCTGGGTCCTGCTGTGCATTTCCAAGTCAAAGTAACCTGCTAATTGAGATAAAACAATCAGATAGGAAAAATATTGAAGGTGATGTTAGGTATATCAAGCCACAGTCAATCAGGAGAATTTAAATGCAATGTCTTTGAAATTAGTATTATCTGACAAGGAGCTAGTGACCTGTCTGAGCCCCTGTAAGGTGGAGTCTGCTGCATTCGCCATAAACTTCATCCACATAAAGTCTTGACAAAAATTCCTTTAAATAAAGCACTGCAGCCACCTAGCCTTGAAAAGATGCAAGTGTTCAGGAACACTCTGACTATAGATTGGAATTAAGCAAAATCCTTCCACATATTTGTAGATATTTCAGAAGCCAGTAGGAGATGGAACAGTTGAAGACAATAAGAGTAACAAACTGAATTAAGTAACAAATCTACCAGAAATTACTAAAAGGCAACATTGATCCATCAGTATGTCCATTTCTCTTGAGTTCACCATTACAAAGCTGCAGGACAGTCATTTTTGCTTGGCTTATAATCAATTCTTGCTAATACTGTGGTTCTGCCTAACACTGATGAGATAAAGAACAGAAGGATCAATGCTCTCATTGTGTTTGCTGGGAAACCAGTAATCAGGCGAGAGGACTTAGTTCCCTGAATCCTAACTATACATGAGTTTGAACAAGTATCCATTTCAACTGCCATAAATTATGAACAAACACCAACAAAAAGATGAGAAGAAAACAATGTCAGTGACAGGACATGTGGACAGAATCAAATATAAGCCTATGCCACTGCTGCATGAAGGCACTTCTAAGTTTCCCATGTGGTTGACTGCTGTGTCATTCCCAGACCATAAATCATGTAGCAAACCTCACCTGCCTCCTCTCAAAAATTCTCAAGTTGGGCACCGATTACAAAAAAAAGACTCTTATTTCACTGAGATTACCCGCTCATCTGGACTCATAGTCTGATTCCTGATCTTCTGAACAGTAAAGAAAACAAAGAAACCTTAGTACTACCACACAGGAGGCTAATTGCAGACATTCCTCTTCTCCCTTCTCTAAAAAGAATTTTCAATAGATTAATCAGAATTTTGATGCTAGTTAACTACCATTGATTTTCCATTCAGCTACAGAACTAGCTGAGGAAAAAAAAGGACAAACAACATGTAATCAAAACTGGAATGAAAACCCGAAAGTATTCTAAGAACAGTTACAAATGTACTTTTTATTTTCCAGCTGCACAGTAGCTTTAGAAATTTCTCTTTTAAGAGGTGTGAAAGGATTAAAAGGAGATCTAGTGTGGCAGCCTATAGCACATGTATATTGTGTGAGTTACAGTATTTTTCTCTGATGTGTTTGGTGGTGTCCAGTGTTGAGAACAGGGTACTAGCGTACATGAACTCAGCTGTATAGTCTGTTTTCTTTTCATGAGCTGTTTTTTTAAAGAGCTACTTGAGAACTGATTTATTTGTTTTTTTTAAATTCCCTGGAAAAATTCAGACTCCTGGTTCAATAAAAATGCATTCCTTTTGAACCTCTTGAAACTGAATATATACACATTCATTTTCTAATAATTACACTTACAGATACTTTATATGGAAAAAAAATCCAAGCTCTTGATTATTGATATAAAATACCGAATTATCAAAAATAAAAGTTTTCCATCTCAGTACCTCTGCTTGCTGCAGTCTAAGAAAGATTATTCAAAATAAAAGCCTTGTACTTCTTATGCTTCCTTATACATGAAAAGAATAGCCTTGTGCCATCCCCAGTGATAGGAAGTAACAGGCAGAGCATGACATCACTCTTTGTTTTTAACTGACCGCCTTCTGGTGGATTCATTTTGCTGTCAGTAAATATGTATTTTTGCAGTGTTAATCACGTTCAGGCTTCATGGAGACAGAAGCTGTGCACTGAGTTTGATCCCAGAAGCTGGCAGTTCTTATGTTTTGAAGGGAGAATCTTTGTTTCTAAATTTGGTACAATAGCTGATCCACGGACAGATCAGTAAGAATGTCTCAGAGAAATGCTGAAGTACACATCAAAGGTCTACAACTACCAAAGGCAACCACACACCAGATAGGCTCATCCCTCAAAAAGTCCTAAAACCTGGACTCAAGAACAAAGGTTTAGCCAGCAAGCAATTGACTACAGATACTTAATTAAACTTGTTGCCAGTCTGACTTAGCAGCTTTTAACAGCTTCCACATTCCTCTTACCACAACATCACTCGTCTTCTTAGTATCATTACACATGCAATGTCTAAAATAAGATAGAGTCAGTAAGCTTATTACCCGAGAACAAAGACATGTTTCTATCCTCGTATGGACAGTGAGAGTCTTCAAAGTAAAGAAGTGAAGAAACTTCACCTTCATAATGCCCAAAGAGAGCAGAGATCCAGAAGGAACCATGCTTATGCTACCTTGTCTCCATTGTCTTTCTAAATGTATCTGGCTTTCCTCATCCACCTACTTGTCTTTTGGCTTCCCCCTAAGGAAAACACGGTCATTCATTAATCCAGTATTCAAGTACACTGTAGCCTTAGTAACTATCATATGATCATTGTTCCAAGTAGATAGTGTTACTAGTAAAGGACCAAGTTCTGAAAACGCATGTTTCACATGCCCAGAATCAGAAAAACTAGATAGATGCAAAGGCAGAAAATAGATGTTTTCCATCTTTGAGGGTGGGGACGAAGGAGCGCAGAATATCAGGCCTTTTCCCTGTCCTTCATTGACACTCCCACTCCAAGTCACTCCATTTAGGAAATTAACTTAAAATCATAAATAAAATTCCTTATTGGTTAATTCACAGAGCAGCTGCAATTAATGAGACACTAATCTCTTTTGGCAAGACACCCTATGAGTTGTGGTTGAATCAAGTGGCCAGCAGGCAAGCCCTTAGTGTTGCTCTGTCTGCTCTCCTTTCTCTGAGAATTCTGCGTATGTATTTTCATGTCTTGCTTCTTCAATCTATGAAATGCTGATTCCATCACAACAATCTGATTCTGTCTACACTTCTACCTTCCTTATCTTGAATGGCCCAAGGCTTTCTCAGTACTTCCTCACAAGTCTTTCTCCCAACTCTTGCCTAAGTCAGAAAAAGGGTTATTTGGTTGAGTTGAAAAAGAGGGTCTGCACTCTGATGGCATTGTGTCGCATACAAATACTGAATAGAAGGGGGAAATTGTCTGGATTTTCATGTGGAGTAGGTCTCCTAGATGATATCTGCTTATAAAATTAGTTTTCTGTTACTGAATAAACCAGTGAGATGCTTACAAGGAAATGCTATGTACGTTCAAAAGAGTATGAGGCAGAACATCCCTAAATACTTCCACGTTATCATCTTCCAAGTAAAAACGTATAGATATTCAAAAAGTGGGTGCGATACATCGTATGTATACACTCGGAGAGGCCTCGGTGCAGTGACGAGCCCAGCTCCGCCGAGTGACAAAGGGCGACCGTCACGACAGGGAGTATTCGGGAGCTCCTTCGCCAGTCGGCAACTCCTGCCGCGGCTGAAAAGGAAACTCTGCGGCTTTGGGAGAATTCCCGACGGGACTCGCCGGGGGCTCCGGACAGCCACGCGTCCAGAAAACGCCACCCCGGGCCCGAGTCCGAGGCAGCGCCGACGGCAGGAAGAAAATATGGCCGGGGTGCCACGAAATAATAAAAAAAAAACCCGAATCGTCTCGTCCACGGTTTTCGTCCGCTCGTTTGTTTTCCCGGTTATTTTTATTTCCCGGGTTATTTTCTTCCGGTGCATTCCCCGCCCCCTTCCCCCGCGGCCGCGCGCAGGCGGTGGCGATGGGCGGGCGAGTGACCCGCGTGTTCCGGACCTTCAACGTGGAGAGCCGGGCCCGCCGCGAGATNGAGGGAGAGCGGCCGGTTGTGCGCGGGACGCGTGTGCGGGGGTCGCGGAGGGGCGGCGGAGCCGCGGCATCGGAGCCGGGCCGGTGACATTGAGAGCGGAGAGCTGGTCCCGCGCGGCATGCTGGGAGGGGTTGGTCCGGGAGGTTGATGGGGGCTGTTTTACTCAGCTCTGGTGAGGCCACAACTCGAGTACTGTGCCCAGTTCTGGGCGCCGCACTTTAAGAAAGGTGTTGAGATGCTCGAACGTGGCCAGACAAGGGCAACGAGGATGGTGGAGAAACTGGAGCACAAGCCCTACGGGGAGTGACTGAGGGAGCTGGGGTTGTTTAGCCTGGAGAATAGGAGGCTCAGGAAAGACCTTATCGCTCTCTACTACTGCCTGAAAGGGGGTTGTAGTCAGGTGAGGGTCGGTCTCTTCTCCCAGACAACCAGTGGCAGAACGAGAGGACACAGTCTCAAGCGGCACCAGTGGAACTTTAGTCTGGATGTTAGGAAAAAAATCCTCATAGAAAAGGTGATTACCATTGGAATGGGCTGCCCTGGAAGGTGGTGGAGTCACCATCCCTGGAAGTGTTTAAAGAGACTGGATGTGGCACTTAGTGCCATGATTTAGTTGATGAAATGGTGTTAGGTAATAGGTTGGACTTGATGATCTCAAAGGTCTTTTCCAACCTAGTTAATTCTGTGATAAGTGTGGCTTCTGGGGGCAGCTGCTGAGGCGAGCTGTACCCAGTGTGCTTCCCACTGTGCCGTGTCAGGGGACCGGGCGGCACTGCCGGGTGAACCCGTGTTGTTCAGGCCAGAGCTGTGGCAAGAACGACACCTTTCTCAGATGGCCTGTGCATCTCCCTGCCTCTGGCGAAGACATGAACTGGCAGAGCTGAGAAAAAAAGAAAAAATTTGACTCAGATGTCTCTTGTCTCCTTTCTCCCCACCCCCCTTTCCTTCTTCTCATCACTGCCTTTAGATAGCCCAGAGATAAAAGAAGAAATTTTAAGAAAAGATGATAAGCTCCTCACTTTGCTAAAAGATGTTTATGTCGAGTCCAGAGATCCACCAGTACAGGTGAGTATGTCCCTGCAGGAGCCATGGCAGCATCAGCTTGGTGGTCTTCACATTCAGTGTCAAGAAAAATGTTCTGTTAGTGCCTGAATGCTACCTTTTTTTAGTAGATAAAAGTGGTGCTTTTATTACTCTTCTGTACATGAGCAGCACCGACTCTATCTGATCCTCGATCAAACATTTGATGGATTGTGATTATACAAGCTTTTAAATGCCTACAGAGTCTTTCTTTTTAACACCACATGGATCTTATTTTGTTTTTCACCTAGATTCCCACTTCTAAGGCAGGACAGTTGTCCAGCCTTTTGCGAAGATGCAGGAGTTTGCCAGGGATGGCTTGCAGAGTTATTAGAAGAGATTGAGATTGCTGTGGAAACGGGGATGTGGTAGAGGACAAAGATATTAAAACTTTAATGGAGTCTTTAACTACTGATGTCAATGTGCCATATAGTGCAGGGACTTATTTGGCTCATTAAGTGCCTCAGGTTTATTCTGTGTAGCCTTACAGGCTGTATGGTTATCAGTTTCCTTATTGCCAGCGGCTGCAGTCTTTGACTTAGGAAGGCAGAGCATACTCCTAGTGAAATGCAGGCTGGGGTTCAGTCTCATGTTTTCCATCATGTTATGTTACAGCTTGTGCATTTTACCTGTTGTGTTATCGGGCCACTTTACTCCAGCTACTTTATTCAATAATAAAATTTTTATAATCATCTAGCAAAAGTCCTAAGTCTTTCTAATTTGCCACTTACATGCAATTCAAGCCTATCTAAAATGCAAACACTTTTATTCAGTCTGTCTCTGAAGTTTCTAAGTAATATCTATCCTTAATTTTCATCATAAAGGTTAGGACTCTAATCTTCAAGTGCTGAAGGTCTAATTTCAGTATCTTTCAATATTCATTTAAAAGCCTGTTGAGAAATTTGAGAAAAAGCCAAAAGTGGAACAAGTCTTTGCTTGATTCCGTTCTTACTCTAAGGTTACTGCAAGATGAGACTTGCTTATGTGGTGTGTCTTGTTGCAGTTTTTAGGAAGAGCACAATTGATGTGTAAGCACAGATTTGTGTAAGATTTGTGTGCAAAACATAATCCAAAAGCTTTCTTCTGTTCCTGATGTGTTCCTTATGTGTACATACCTCTGTGTATGTTTGATATGTCTGTCTGTGGTTGGTGGAAAAGCACCTACACAGGTGTCCTGAAGTGGCAGATTCCCAGGGACAGATAATTTAATCAAGACTTGAAAAATCGTTCATTATCTGAGCACAGTTTCAGCACACAGTAGAAGGAAGACATGGAGGACAGATCAGGCCTTCTCTGTAGTTTAGAAACACAGATGTTTAGATGTAGTTTAGCAACACAGATGCTGTAGCATCCACGTCAGCTTTCTCAGCATATGAGTTAATACAGAGTGTCTGTGCACTAATAAGTGGCTGTGGACTCCCAACTACTTAAAGAGTACTTTTTCTTAAATTTAGGAAAGATTTAGTTGAATCAGTACCAAATATTAGGTTATATCTGCATTTACATTTGGCTACCAAAATCTGTAGTTTGCCTTGTAGGAAGGGCTGCCAATTCTGTGCAACACTTAAGAGTGCAATGGGTAGAGTTTCCCAGCATTTGCTTGGGTGATGATGTCATATGTAGAAATGGCTGTGAAAGAATTTACAATTTTTGTAATATCAAGAAGCAAGACTGGCTAATCTTTTTTTTTTTCCTTTCTTTGTGAAAATGGGGAAAGCTAACAGGAAATGCCATATTTAGGAAAACAGCTGATACAATATGTGCAGTAAACAGAACTGCTGTTAAGCTCTTTTTCTTTTCCCTCTCACAATTAGGTAAAAGATGGACGTGGTGAACATCTTCCATGTAAACAGGTGGAAAAGAGACTTACAAAGCTAGGCCACTTGGGAGCTCTAGATGTTAATAAAGTTCCCAAAGGCAAAATTTCTATTGTGGAGGCTCTGACACTTCTTAATAATCATAAACTTCATCCTCAAGTGTGGACTGCAGAGAAAATAGCAGCAGAATACAGTCTGGAACTGAAAGACGTGAACTCTCTTCTGGAATTCTTCATTCCTTTCACCGTGCAGGAGTTTCCTAAGGAAACAAAAAAAGCTATAAAGTCAACATAAAAATACTTACCAAAACCTTGTGTGACCTCATTTGTGTCTTAATTTCACTCTAAAGTATATTGTGTCTGAAATTTCAGAGTTGGTAACGTCATCCAACAAGGCTGCTTCCTTATACCACTGAGATGTATTCTAGCAATTCCATTCTGTATTGGATGACTTCAGTGAAATGCAGGAATTACAGTTTGTAAACCAGAATACGAGTAATAAGTGGTATGAGAGCTTGTCACACAGTTCTGATTATCCCATTCAAATATTAGGCACTTAACAGATTGCCTTTCTGCCCTGCAGCTAATCAGGTGCTCTGCAGGTGTTAGCTTTGTAATTTCATGTTGCTGTGTTCTTTCAAGGACTTGCTGTTAAGGTGCATATATATACAAACATCTGTATTTCTTTTGTATAAGAATGGAATAGTAGTTACGCTTTGTAAAGAAGGCTAACCACAGGATCGTTTGGGAAATTCAGCTGTGTCAAATATAAAATAAAAAGAAGGTGATTTATCTTAAATACCTGCACCTGCCTAGGTGCAGTCAGTCACAGAATTTGTAAAGGGCGATGATCTTCTAGGAGCAGTCCGTGGCATCTGCTGTGTGAGAAATAATGCTTCATATTAATGGGTAGCTGTGAAATGCAACTGGATCTACTAATTGTTCAATTTTTTGTGAATGTGTGCCCATCTGGTTACAACAAACCTTTTTCCCTGTGGAGGCCTTGTCTGACTGATGCAAACGTGGGTTAGATCAGGTCATGTTTATTCAGCAAGCTATTCACATACTACTGGATTGAAGATGAACAGCATCCTTTCCAATTGTTAATAAAGGATGACACAAACTGTGAGGTAGTGGAGGATTGTAACCTTCATACAGTGACTATTCGGGTGTGTGTAGGTAAGAAGTTTTGCAGTGATAATTAATATTGTATTGAAAGGTGGTTCCATTTTCCAAATAAGCTGAGGATGGGGGCCAGCAGATAATAAGAACTGGTATTTTAAAATGCATTATGGTTGCCTTCATTCAGAAACCAGAAACTTAATTTTATGTGGCACTAATATTCCTAGAGCCCATCACCAAAGAAGGAAAATTTATTAAAAGGGTGTAAGTTGGTATCAGGCCTGCAACATAACTTCCTTTTCAAGAACTTTTCTGCCTGATCTTAGATTTTGGAGTCTGGCAACTACTTTACCAAGATGAAGATGATTAGCTTTATTTTTTCACAGCAACATATTTTCCACTGCTCCCTCTGAGCTGGAATACGATATTTGCAGTACAGTTTGCCACAGGATATTCAAAGTTTTGCTTGATAAATTTCTGAAGTACATAACACTGTACCACAGTAAAAGGTGACACTAAGTGCATTGTATAAAAATTCAAAATTGTTAGTCTTTGGATATGTGAGGATAGGCTTGTCTTTTGTTCTGTGATACAACGGGGTACAGAGCTGCACTCTGAAACAAATGCACCTGGGTTATGTACCACATTAAGGTTGCTTTGTTTTGCACAAAATACTCTGTTTTATAGAATGTTGTAAATAGAAATACTTCATTGTTTGAGTACTGTTCATCTTAATGTAATATTTAAGGTAATACGTGATCATAAAACAGCTGTGGAATGCATTTGCTACAAATACTGTCGATACTATTATTGGAGATGCTGCAATTTCCTTTAAAAGTGAGTCTTTAATTATGCAGTCAATTAAAAACATGCTACAACTGCCACCAGACAGCAGTTTAATCATGCCTCTTTGACCACCTTGATACGTATTTTGGCATCTTGCATCTGCCTCTGTGAAAAGTCTTGCGATGTGTCTGCACCATGAGGGACTCTGTTTCGTGTTTAAAGTCCCAAGAGGCATTATCCTGCTTCTTAGACCCTTCAGCAGGCACGTGCTTTGGGACATTTGGTGCTCATCATGTTCAGTGCTCCAGCCACAGCAAATGCTCCAAAAATCGTGTCCACAAATGTGATGATTACAAAGCTATTCCCTATTTCTCTGGAGCCAGGATCTTGTCCTCATCATCCACAGTGGGAAAGCAGAGGTCCCACAGCAGAGCTGGGGTAGGGATCCATCTCCCTGGAAGCGGGTGAACTGGTGGCCCAGAACGCTCCTCTGGAGCAGGGAACTTCTGTTGCAAAACACTTTCATTCCAGGAAAATTAGATGCAGTGCAGTTTGTCAGCGCACAGATGCTTCTGCTGGTCACCTGCCCCACCTGCTGGGCAGTGTCAGACCAGCGCTACAGGTTCATGTAAAATCTGTACCATTAGCTATCCAAATTATCTACAGTCTGAATGTTTAGCTTTCACTGTCTTCAGATATGGAGTCATTTTAGTTGCCCAAAGCTTACAAGGAGAGCCAGGAGCATGGATCTTTACTCTGGTGGGAAAGCCTGTCCCTGGGCAAATGCTAAAGTATTCATCTCTGGCACAGTTAAAGCATCTCCTGGAAGAATTATGAGTGTTCAAGTTAGAGCCACAGCCAGAGGTTTAATACAGTGTGACTCAGTACCAAAATTTTGACACACTTTTATGTACTCTGATGTCAGTACTCTTCTCTCTTATGTAAGCCAGCACAGCTTGTAGATTCATGTGTTAATCAGGGTACTTGTCTTAGCATGTGTTAGGAGAAGGCAAGAAAGGACTATGCAGTTTGCATTACTGTGTTTACAACTGTTGTAATGTTTTGACTCAGTAACTGTTGAAACTGCTGGAAGAGGGAGGGGCAGAGCGGGGAGTTAGAGGGGGAAAAAAGCCTAGAAATGGTGGTTCCTTTGTCCCCCAGAGTTCTCTGCTGCTGTCAACCCTTTCTCTCACTGCTGCTTCTAAGCTTTAACCGGGGAGCAGGGCAGGCCACTCCCGCAGGCTGCTCCCAGTTTGCATGCACGATGGAGCAGCAAATGTTATTTTTTTCCCCAGCACGGGGTGCCCGCAGGTGCCAGGAACCTCCAACACACACACACGGACACAGCGGGGCAGGGCCAACACACCGCTGTAGCGTGCCAGGGCTGAGGGGGACAGTGTGGTGGGCGGAGCTAATTTCATATTCATGACTGTCAGCGCAAATGCATCACAAAACACTGTCGTTTTCATGGAGAAATAACCCCGCAAAGCGGTGAACCTATGAAATTAGAACTGCAAAGTAGTGAGGGTTTACTGTAATGTAAAATGTGTATCAACTGTCAACTTTGTGAGCCTGTAAGGGATTTGTTTCATTTCTAGTGTAAATGGCACATGGTTGACAAACTTCTTACATTTGGCATTATTATATCAGTTTTCCAAATGTCACAGAATGAATTCCAGGTTGCCTTGGACATTGATACCGAGCAAACACAGGTTGAGCCTTATTGGAAAATGAGGGTCACATTCCTGGTGAGAAATAAAGTTGAATTTCTTTAGGGGAGTTCCAGCAGGTGTACTGGAATTCCTGCCTTGTTTGCTTTTTTTTTTTTTTTAAAGATTCTTTAGGAGTCTAGTAGCTCATTTACCTCTATTTTCTTCTACATATTCCTGTTTCTCTAGCCTTGTTCTATCCTAAGTCTATTCCCAGTCTTCTCCAGCCAGTTTTCTCTGCTATGAAAACTTCATACAATTCCACTCTTGCTCTGTACTAGCTCACTGCAAATGTGGGTTGTATTCTGTCCTTCCAGTATCAACAACCTATTTTATTTCTGCAGATCTCTCTTGCTTTCTAGGAATAGTACATCAGGTGAGATAAAGATGAGAGGACTGAGCACACATTTTGCTCTGCAGAATTTATGGATAGGACAGATTTTCAAAATAAATGTAGGTTTTACATCTTCAAACGCTGCTCTTTTGGGATATGTGAACCTNGCAGGCATATTAACAACCTGCCATTCTTTGCGAGAATAATGTTTTGCGAGGCCTTTGGCCTGTCCCTTTCCCCGTGATGGAGGAGGTATAACTGTATATTTATTGTAGATTGGTTCTTGCAGTTCTTGCAAGGTAGCAATATTTGAACCATGAGGCAGGAAAGAGTTTTAAGTCTGCTTTCTATGCAGGTTAGTCAGAGGGCCCTTCAGTACAAAAAGTGATATTTCTGTAGCCTTCCAGCACAGGCACATCTTTTAAGCTACCTCTTTTTACTCAAGGAGAAAAGAAAATCATGTTTATATGTGAGAGGTGTGGATTAAACTTACAAAATGGAATGTCTTATTTCTGTATTGAAAAATGGAGTCAAAGCTCAAGTAGTCATGAAACATGATCAAAATTCAAGAGTTAAAAAAGGAGGCTGTCTCACCTTGTTTCGTGTAAGGATCATGCTTGCATGTTTGAGAATGCATGACACTTCACATTTCACAGCTGTATTCTGGAGCCCCTTTCTCAACAAGAGTTTTATGGTTCTTAGTCAGACAGTGCCGGTGTTGAACTGGCAGGGGAAGCCTGACCAGAGCAGGTGAGCTTCAGGTGCAGACTGGTTTTGGCATTTGAGACTCTGGCAGTTGTACACCAACTGATGTGCAATTAGCAATCAAAACACTGTGTGGGTGCCTGTTATTAAATCTGTTTCCAGCAATCTACAAGTCTAATGGAATTCTGTACCTTCCACAGTTTAGGTACTGCTGTGTTGTTATCATAGAGAAGTGTTTTCTGCTGAACACACCCCCCCCTCCCACCCCCCCCCAAATCCCACGGATTAAATTATTTTAGCAACTTACCATTAGTTTTCTTGGTCTGAAACAAAGTCTTAGATTTACACAGCATGATCATTAAGTAACACCACATCATGCTGGAGAGGGAGCACTGTGGCTCTGCAGGGTAGAGTGGGGCTTGATGTGTCTACTGCCAGAAAAAGAATTTAAAAAATAAGTCTGCCAAAGTGGTTATTCTGTGACAAAATGTTGTAAAAAAACCCCTTTGGGTGCAGATTACTTCAATTGATGAAGCTCTCTGTCTTTAGATCAAGTGTTTTGGCCTCCTGAGTAGAGTAACGCTGCATTACCCTGGAGGGAAGCAACTGGCAGGACAGACCGCATAATCATCTCCTACAAGAATTCTTTGCATGGGAATAGAGAATGCGTGGTGTCTTGTAGGAGTGAGGCCACCATTTTTAGTAAGCTAAGGAAGTGATGGTGTGGCTGAATGAATCTCTACTTTTGAAATAGTTATTCAGCAGCACCCACACCTGCCAGCTGGGGTAACGCAGGGACTCAGGAACCCAACTGACAATGAGCTGCACATGGTACTGGTGAAAGTTAGATTCAGTCCTGCCAGGGTCTGCTGTAACTGGAATCATGAATGTAAAATCACAGGTGGGATCTCTGCTTACACAGAAGAAAGGACAATAGCGCTAGCAACCTGGGTGCAGTTGAGAATGCAGAACTGGTTGTAATTGCCTGTGTTGGCAGAGGGAAAAAGAGATAAAGGTGGAGTCTTTGGAACATTTTCTCTGACCTACATTATGCCCTTTTGTTAACTGCACAGGGCTTTGTTCCCAGAAAAATCAACACATTGTGGTTCCTGACTCAAGCAGTTTCGACTCTGCCAAGGCCATGTGTTGGGGATGAAGTAGGGGCAGAGTGCAGTGAACCTGGATGGTCAGATCATTGTTCAGCTGCCCTCTGTTTGGGAGTTGTGTGTTGCAGGCATGTCACACTGTCTGTCTGTCCCAGTCTCTGGTGTTTGCAGTACAGAACTGTAGCCTAAAGGAAGCTACGGGCTTGATAGTTAATACGTATTTCCTCTTAATGCGGGGTTGTGGATTTGAATCCCCCTACAGGTGAATCAGAAATTGAATGTTAGGAGTTTACGTTAGCAGGCTCCACGCATCCTAAAAGCTGGAAACTATGGATCTCAGTTGCATAATTCCTCTGCACCATGAATTTCCTTCATGAGCACCAAGAGTAGCAGGGCTCCAGTCCTCTTAGTGGAGCTGAGGTGGGGAAATGGTAGGGGCTACAGTCAGTGGGCACAGGAAGGATTCACTACTGCTCAGGCAGGGAAGCCTTGCTTGTTCCCTATCACTTCTATCCCTGTTCCCAGTTCTACAGCCCACTACAGCCTATCTCCTCTCTTTTTGCTAGGGCAGGCAATTTTCAGACCACTTTATGAACCACGTTAATTCACTAACATGGCAGAAAACAAAACAAAACAGGTATATTTAAAACAGAGGAGAAACAGCCTTTACCATTGTCAGCATCAATGGCTACTCTTTGGCTGGAGCCAGCATATATTCAGCTTACTTGTATTATCAGCCATGTCTACTGGGGGAAATCAGCTGTTAAAATGGGGTATATTTTTTGTGTGCAAAATTTAGTTGCAAAAAGCTGCGGAGTTACCAAAAAGCTCCTGTGAATTTTTTGAAATGCAGTATCCCCAAGGTATTTGATTTAGGGTTGGAAAGGCATATTGTTAAACTTTTTTTTTTTCATAAAAACATATTTTGGTTTGGTGGTATCAGTTGACATTTATTTTCTGAGAACAGTTCAAACTGAATGCAAAATATTTTGTTCAGACACCAAAAACACTCTTTCCATTACCAAATAATGAGGGCACTTTTTTTGTTTGGTTTTGGACTTTGGTAAATGTCAAAAAGAAATGCTAAGACCTTTGTTAAACAAAAGTTTGTCCCATACTAGTTACTACCATTCCCACCCTTAACTAAATCCAGTCCCCCCACTCCCCCTGATACTTTGTTGACAAGTATCATCTGTCAGGTTTCTAGTCCTGTTTCACAGATAAACAATTAAGTGTGTACAATGAGTGAGGCTGATTTACTGTCTACCCAAGCTACAGTGAAAGTGGAATAAATAGAAAGCAAGTGCATTGAATAGCAATGAATCAATGTAAAAGAGGCTTCTGAAGATGTCTTCAGGAAGAAATAATACCACACTCTTGGCTTTGATTCTCCACAGAGGAGGAAAATGGGAATAAATTTCATACTGTGTTCTGCCTCTCTCAATTAGCTGTCACCAGTTAAAGATTTCCTTTGTGGGCATGAATTCACAGTTGTTGTCACTTAACAAAGATAAATTCGATCAGCTCACTTCTGCACATGCAATACTTCAATATTAAACTCTGTTTATATTCTGGTGTTTTCATTAATGTAGCAATTTGAGAAACTGAGCCATTTTTCTTATGATTCTCTTAATTGGTTGACACATAATTATGGTTTCTTAACCCTTTTGAAATAAATGTGCTGTTGTATACATTTTGAATAAAAATTACGTATTTGAATTTTACCATGAATGCATAACTATAATTAAAAACGGAGAAGTTTACTACTAAGGCAAATCTGTTCTTTCAACAAATACCATAAGTACCTGCTTGTGATGCATAGGGTACCTGACATACATAATTCTCTAGCCTTCAGAAAGCAATGAAACTGTAATGTTTTGGAGACACCCTAAGGAAAAATCATAGTTTTACTGACAGAGCAGTATGAGGAACCCCTGTTAGATTATTAGTTTTGTGTTTTCTGTCATTCTTCTGCTGTGAACTTGTTATAGAACTCACTCCTTGCTACAACATTGCACTGTAGCATAACATGTTTAATTTTGCTAAAAAAGTGCTGTAATTAGTTTTCAGCCACAAACAAAATCTGAACTAAGTGTAAACCATGCCTACTGAAATCTTCTTGAGCTCACTGGAACCTAAAGCAATGCTTTGAGAAATATGAGCTACTTCCTCTGCCTTAGCTGCTAGATACTTCTGAAAATGAAAGATGAAAATCTAAATGTAGTTAAAGTAAAAATGCAAAACATATTAATATAAATTACACATCGCTCTTGATGTGCTATTACTCCTTTTTGTCTTGAATTAAACCTGGACTCTGTGACAATTTCCCTTGTTTTTAGTTTTTAACAATATGAAATGCCTTTGCTAAAATAATCTTTTGTCCTCAAAGAAATGATAGCACCTCCTTTGCTTTCGCCTGCACAGATGATCTCAGCTTCCTGGGTGAGGGAGGAAAATGGTAGATAAATAGATTCAAATGTCAGGTTGAATAATGTGTCACGAAGGATTTTCAAATGCTACATCCTTTCTACACTGGACACTAGACATGGATATGTCGCATTTGTGCAGTCTGGTCAAAGATTTGTTTAAGTGGAAGACAACTTGAATCTGAACTAACTTCACATTCTGCTGGTTTTCAAATTATTTTCATGATAAGGAAAAACGATTACTTCAGTGATAAAAATCCAGTGTGTATTTCAATTGGTCAAACTGTTTCTATGGTTGCAGAGCAGTTATCTAAAGATTCAGCTGAAAAAACGTTGCTTAAAGATAAAAAACCAGCTTATCTGTTGCATCCCCACACTAGATACACTAGACAAAAATGGAGTTCCAGGCGGTGGAGGAGATACAGGCAGATGGTTTTGTTGCTAAATCCTTGCAAATAAACCCTCTCTGCAAATAAAACTTTTCCCAAAAGCACTGGCAAATCCATATATGCTGTAAGTGGCCCTGTTTTTGTTTTAAGTTATTAGTTAGCAAAGCTTTTAACTGCCTCAAGAGATTTATAAGAATATAATTAAATTTACACGAGGACATCTCAGGGGACCTGTTTGCATCATTTGGGAAGGTGACCTACCAGTATGAACCTAAATGAAAACTATGAGAACAAGAATAATATTTGTTTTGTCTGTGTTCTGCAAGAACATTTCACCCCATATCTGTTAGGTAAGTCATCATACAAAAAATTACTTAATTTACTGCTATGTTTTCCTCTGGTCTGCCATTAGGAATAATATTATCTTTTTCTTTTCTCAGAGGTCTGCTTAGCAGCAGAATAGGAATAAAATATTGTAGTTATGAGAAATTAATCTTGACTTTTCCTAGGCATCCTTTTTAAAGTATGCATCTTTTGCCATGCCACAATAATATTTCTATTTCACTTTTTAATTTTACTTATACGATTGCAGATCATTAGCAGCATCTATAATGTCTGTAATACTTGTAATACAGAGCTTGTCCTTAGTCCATCAAGGTTATACAAAGGCAATCACACTGAGATCATGAGTACTGGAGTTTTACTGACCTGCAGGACCTAGATGACAGTTTCAATGGTGTCTGGGCAGCCCTCAAGTCAACTACAATTAGCCAACTAAACATTTGGGTTCTATTGGGACAAGGAATGATCTTCGAAGAAGAACTGAGTGTTTTACTGGGGAAAGAGGAAGGCCATTGGCTACTTCAAAACATTGGGCACAATGTAGTGAACATTTTTGAATTCATAGAATCAGAGAATAATTTAGATTACAAGAGAATAATTTATTTTATGCAGTCAAGATTTGAATACTTCTAAGACTGTCTGCAAGGCAAAAGTAATTTTTTTATGGCTAGGCAAAATTTCCTGTTGTAAACTGACTGTTGCCCATTGCTGTTCTTCTGGAAGAGTGGCAGATGGAAGAGTGACTTCATATTGCTTATGTCTAGCCAAATGTCTCTCAGCATCACCAGAATATTAAAAGTTATGGGAAAGGAGACTTGGTTCCATCCATCTATGCTTTACTCCTTTCCTTGGAATGTCTTTCTTCCTATTCCTCTTTCCATTGGGAACTAACTCTACATAACTAGAGAGAAAAGGCACTATAATACATCTTAAAAGAAAGAAATCATTCAACAGAATACAAATAAACAATTCAAGGATTATTCTTGCAATAGTAACACCATTCTTCCTTGCAGCTTGCATGTTTTCTCTGTAAATACGTGGTACCATTTGTCTCTGGAAAGCAGCAGCCAGGGTTGTGGATAGGTGAACAGGGAAGCAAGAGCAAATATCCAAACAAAACTTAACCCTGTTTTTCCTCTGTGGTTTACCAATGGAAATAATATTGCCTTATTTTAGTTAATGAACAGGAATATAGGAAAATTATATGTAAGCTCACAACTGCTCCTCTTCCCTTAAAGCAACTTCTCTGTAGTAACATTTTCTGGTAATAAGGTTACAGGATCCACATTACAGTCTAAGCACTTTCTGAAAGGAATTGTTCCCATTTACAGCCATTCCTCGCTGCATTGTGACCCCTCCATTGCAACCTCGCTGGTTTGCGAGAAATTTTTCCCACAAATCTGCCTCAGCGATTCATGGAGCTTCCTGGCCAATGCATGCGCAGTGCCTCTGCTTCACCGAGGGGCGGTGCCAGCGCCCCCTGTGGGGTGGGACTGGCCCAGCCCCACAGGGAGGGTGTGTGGTGCCTCCTGCTCCTGTGGCACTTATGGTCCTGCGGTGCCATGCCCCAGTCCCTGCCCCGATCCTGCGTGTCTCCATGCCTGGTCCCTACAGTGGAAGGCTCATGCCACGGTATGCCCCAGGCAGCCACGGAAACCCAGCGCAACACTGCCACAAGTCACACCGTCCCCTGTTACTCTAAGCCCAATGAGAGGACTGACCCCTGTGGGGTGTGTGTTACTGTTTCCATGGCTACAGGCAGGGAAGGAAATGCAGTCTGTGCTCGGGGACTGTGTGCCTGGTGCACCTGGTGATGATGTAGCCCCAGGGAAAGTGCCCCACGAAAGTGGGACTGGGCTGCCTGCAGCAGGGGTGGGGCAAGCACTGTGTGCGGGGATGGGGCAGTGGCAGGATATGCCCACAAGTTAAGGTTTCACAGGCTCCAAGAGCACCGACCAGAGCCTGGGGACGCCGCTTCCCCACCGCAGCCCCGGATCTTCCCCACCGCGGAGGCAGTGCAAACATGAGTGGTGGCAGCAGCCTGGTGGCGGCTGCGGAAATAGCAGTGTGGCCAAAGAGAAGCCCAGGGATTCTCGAGGGGTCTCCCCAGGCAGAGAGGTCTCAGAAATTCTTCTCTTTGCTCCCCTGTGGTGTGAGATCCCATGGGGAGGAGTGGAAAACGCTCCCCAGTGCTCCAGAGTGGCTGGGGGTGGAGCGATGGGCATGGCCTGTATGCTTACTAATGACCCACGCATGTTTGTGAATTAGACGTTTCATGAGACACTGACAAGACCTGTTACTCGCAAAGGGTGAGGTATGACTGTATTGCATACTTAGAAGATCCACTGCTGTTACTCATTTTCTAAGGCAACAAACTTTATGGTATGAAGACTGTTATGATGCCTTGATTCTATGGTTTAATGGTCTTGATACATAGGCACAACCAGGGCAACATTTTACTTTCAAGTTCTCCTACATTTACTCAATGATGCCACACAAAAATTTCCAGTTTCTTAATGCCTCAGGTCTACATCAGACATATGAAGAAATCTGGTTGCAGTGACTGACACCTCTATTTTTTGATCATTGCCTTAGAAGCAAAACCAAAACTGTTGTCATTATATTCCTTAAATCACTCCAGGAAGACTGTCTGATACTCCTGTGACATATGTACATTTGTCTTCCTGGTAGATATTTATCTTAAGTACAAATCAATGATTAAAAAAAGCCAAAAAATTCTGTCCTGCTGCAAGTGGACTATGGAAGACTGGTGAAGTCCAGCCTGTGCCAGTGCAGGGGTGCACCATTATCCTCATTGAGTAAATGGAGTGAGCTAGACCCTGAAGTCCTGATTCTGCAGCTTAGATATGTGAATATTTATTTACTGAAATGGTCAGGTTTCCATCAACAGAAATTATGCATGTGATCAAAAATATGCACTATTAGCTGTTAAGATTAACTTTAGGGTGTCTATGAATTTATCAGAAATAAGACTAGTTCAGTTAAGATTCCATTGTTCAGGGGTTTTTTTGACTGACAGATTAAAACATTGAAATATATTCTTTTGTGAAAGTGTTAAGTGGCACCCTGTGAAGAATTCTGAGCAGTAAAAAGCATGATAATGCTCAAATCATACGCTATTGATCTGCTTATGTGAGAACACTCTTACAGTATAGATGCCCTTAATAAAGTCAATTAGTCTGACACCCTAGAGCCTTCCTTTTAACACACTGTGATGCACCGTTACGGTACATGATGAAAATTGACACTGTACATCCTATGTCAGTAAATGACAGTGAACTTTAAAAGAGAAAAAAGATATGTTGCTTACGGACAAATATGACTTATTTCTGCACAGCAGGAAGAAAAACCTGTACACACACACGGTATTACCATTCTCTTAACAGGTTTTGAGAACCATTTAAACTTACTCAAGTGTGCTAAACTACATTTGGAAAGACATAATATTCCTGGGTTTTTTTACAAACTCCCACAAGAGAGATTTAAAAACCTCTAGATCTTAATTTTGTGCTGTGTCAGATGCTGGCACAGTTGGTTAGATCTCGGTCAGCATAAAGGCATTTCACCTGTCTGTACTGAGGAAAACATCTGTATGTGAAATGAAAAAGAAGTGTGGCCAGCAGATCAGGGGAGAAGATACTGCCAATCTGAAGATTCTAATCCAGTCTGTTGAGACCCCACCTGTAGTACTGCATCCAGCTCTGGGGTCCTCAGCAGAGGAAGGACAGAGACCTGTTAGAGTGCATCCAGAGAAGGGCCACAAAGATGACAAGTGCTGGAGCCTTATTACTTAATGAACAAGTCCTGAGAGAGTTGGAGTTGTCCAGCCTGGAGAAGGTTCTGGGGAGGCTTTGTAGGTTTTGTTCAACACCTAAAGAGGGCCTGTAAGAAAGAAAGGGATAGACTTTTCACATGGCCAGATGATAAGATGATAAGACAAGAGGGACTGGCTTTGAATTAAAGGAGGGTTGATATAAGGAAAATTTTTTTTATGACAAGGGTGGTGAAACCCTGGAACAGGTTGCCCAGAGAGCTGGCCCCTTCCCTGGAAACACTGAAGATCAGCTTGGATGGGGCTGTGAGCAACTTGATCCAGTTGAAGATGTGTCTGCTCATTGCAGAGGGGATGGAAAAAATCACCTTCAAAGGTCCCTTCCAACCCAAACTGTTCTATGATTCTATAAAGATTAGCCTGCTTCACATGTACCATCAACAACTAGAAAGCATTGCTATAAATACGTTGGATCTTCATCCAGATTTGCCAGCTAGGGTAGATATCAAAGACTTGTATAATAATATTTACTGTTTAGAAAATATTGTATCATCACTGTGGAGAACAATTTGCATTACTCCAATTTTTCATGCCAACGTGATTTGTATGGCAGCCAATGTATGGTAATTAGAGAATTTCCCTAATTAATTTCTGTTTCTGTGCTGCCCTAACATGACTTAAAATGTACAGTTTAATGTATTAAATGTATTAAAATTGTTTATACTTCCCATTGGATACCAGGTAGTAATTTGCTATTAGCAGCAAGTGTTTACAACAATCTTTGGATGCACATATTCTAATTAAAATGAACATCCAAGATGTTGGGAAAAGATGAGTCATACTTCACAAGAGCTGCACAGGGAAGATCTGAGTTGTGCATTCCTCTAAAGCAATGGCCAAGGAGAATAAACTGTTTTCTTTTGTGTGAAATATATTTTGTGCTGCTTTTTGCATTCCTAAAGGATTAGTGAACATCAAAGTATGAAGCCTGGGCATACATACTGCATGGGACAAGGATGTCAGGTGCAATCCTTGGACTGGAGGGAGCTATTTGTCAATTCAGTTGATTAGGTTTTGTTGCTAAGCACAAAACCTACTCTATGTGCATTTTTATCACTAAGGAGCAAGGTACCAGCATATGCCACCATAGTTACCATGGTTTCCATTCAGCCACAGCGCCCTCTTGGAAAAGAAACAACTTTAGTTTTATATTCATTACGTATATGATATCTTAAAACCAGAATTACCATTTGAACCATCTAAAGACAGATCACTGTGATTTCATATTTTAACACAATACTTACTTTCTCAGACCTAAAAGCATGTCCTCTCACCCCAGAAAGATTTGAAAATAAACACACTCACAGAGTGAAAGATTTGAACATTGCTGGTTATGATGTATCCTGACAGTGAATGGATTGTACAATTCCACCTGGCACCACTACCAGTATTGTCATGTCACTGGTCGGAGGGGATGGACTGATGGAACCCTCTTTTAATTTTGCTGCTGCTGCCTCCTGCCACAATGCCAAGAGGCCATGCTTCACTGGTGTGATGGTTGAGGTGAAGAAAAATGATCTGCAGTGTGAAGGGCAGTGCCCTCACAAAGGAAGCAGTTGTTTCTAGTCTCATAAAAGAACAAAGGTGTTTTGGACACAGTGTTTATGTGAAGGTGTCAGGATAGATCGATGGTTTCTGATCTTTCAGCAGCTCCAGAAAGTGCAATGCATGGTGACCTGCTCTCCAGCAAGGCACCTTGCTGTCTCTAGCTATATTTAAAGCACACAACTTTCTCTGTGATATTTCCCTAGGAGAAAATTTAGCTTTGGTGATAAAGCATACATACAATGCCATCAGAACAAAAGCCAATGTTCTCATTTTGTTCTGAATTTTCACCTTTTCCTTGCAGCTGTGTTCTGAGCATATGATGAACAAAGATAGAAGAACCTGGTCTTTAGGTAACAAATTGCATGTGAAATGGCATATGAAGTATGCTAAGATGGGGTAATCTCATTTTTAAATGTGTTTGTAGATGAAATAATTATTAGTACAAAAAGTAATTCTAGTAGGTTTTGGAGTCATATCACATTCAGTGAACAAACCCCTGCAATTTTCTGACCCATCACTGTTTCTAACTCCTACATATCCTAAAACAGTTGTGAAATGAGGCTCCAGTTACACTTGCTACTAGAAAACTACAAGGAAAGACACTCCCTGTACTAATTGTCTTTCTCTCGCTTCTGCAGTGATTAGAAATGTGGTAAATCTGTAGTAAATAACTGTTGAAAAATGTTGACAAGTTAATTTGGCTCATAACTGCGAAGGCAATGAGACATTTCTCCAACTGTTTAGATCAGCTTTGTCAGATGTAAGTCAGTTACAAAGGCGACACATTTAATTCCACAAAGAACACATAGAGAATAAATCAACTTTCAGGCTCAAATTACAGTGCAAGATGGATAATTACCACAGCAGAACATGCACTTAGAAACAAAAACCTTTTGAGCACAAAACCTTTGAGCTCTACAAAACCTGTAGAGCACAAACACCTAGAACAGATTTACACTGAAAAATAATGTTGAGTTTCAAAAAAAAAAAAAACAGAACAGGAATATCAAATAAAACTGTTACTACTATTTTAACTATGCAAATTCTCAGTAGGGATGGAGAAGGGCAGCTTTGAATAGGCTTCCAAAACTTATTGAGGTGACGCTGATGGTTCACTAGGCATTCATTTGTTCGACAAAGCCAAAGAACAATTATGGAGCTGCTTGCATCTTATTTGTTCCACAGTCCCCACACGCCTGGTAGGTGTACTCCTACCAGGAGGGCTTGCTTCAGTTAGAAATGTATATAAGTCAGAGCCACTTACAATAGTCCAAAGTCATATAAAAAGCCGAAGATGAGTTTTGAGGTCTGGGTCAATAGAACTGAGGTCTTTTATGTAACTGCCTTGCCCCAAATGTTGCCAGCTTTGTTCTTCTTCCTATATATCCTACAGATATTATAATATCCTACAGATATTTTAAACCTGTACCTGGTTCAAGACCTAGCATATAGTGTGCTAATTGAATGTGTATGACATTTCAAGTCTATGTAGGTAAAATAAAATCAGGCAAGTGATATGATGTATTCCTGAGTTCTACAAAATTTTACCTGTTATAAAAGCTTGGTGTCCTCGTTCAGCATACTACTGAATGTTCCCATTAACTGAGAGCACTTTGGAAGAAAGGACATATATTTGAAAACAAGTAACATCTTCACTTTGGAGTCACCTAATCTGTGTGAGTGGGTTTTAATGCAGAGTGAGGCTATAACACCATCTAAGTTATTTCTCATAACAACAAATGGCCACAAAGAGGTAGAAATTACAATATTATCAGTCTCAAGCACAGAAAAGTCTTTCATCCCAGTTGTCAAGAATCATATTACTGCCCTCAAGCATCACGGAATTTTAAAAGAAATACGGAGTTTCTAGGAGTTATTTGATTTACAGTTACTGAACCTTTGCTGCAGATTTATAATATTTTCTCTACAACCATAAGGCTTAGACACTTGCATTTAAAAAAGATGGAAATAAAACTTTTTATCCACTAGCAGGACTGAAGAACTTAAAAGATCTTAAGTAAAAAAAGGGGAATATATTTTTTCTCTTTGCGAAAAAATAAAAGCTAGGTTAAGGTAAAATCCACACTATCTTAATCAGACATTGAGAACTGATTTGGAGGAAGGTTTTCTAGCATATAGTTAGTCATTTTCTTCAGCATTCATTTCTTATCATTTTCTGAAAAGAGAAAAACAGGCAGTAGCTCATGTATTTTGCCTATAGATGGAACTATCTAGATAACCAGAAACCACACTGCTGATCCAGCATACAGTGTATCATTGTTGACAAAGAGTGATTATGTTTTTTCTACTCAAGAAGAGATTGCTTTTTAAAGATGCATGAAATATTCCCATCTATCATCTGTATGCCACTAATGTATTACATAAATCTGTATTGTTGTTGCTGTTTGTTACAATTTTTATTTTTTCTGAATTATTTCAGAGGAAATTGTGGTTTTCAATGCTTTATGATTATTTTGAGTTCTTCCTTTATTCTTATTTCAAATTTTATAAAATTTTAGACATGAACTTCTGCTCTAATGTGATCTAAAACAAAGTGATGTAATGCTTCCTTAATTTCCTATTTCTTTGAAGTAGAGAAGAAGCTTTGGGGAAAAAACCAGACCTACTACAGTCGGATCTCCTATACCACAGTACCGTGGGTCTAGACCTTCCTCCACAAAGCCCTCTATCCGTGTTGATTGGCAGCTCATTAATATGCAAATTTGCCCCACACCCTCACACCGCCCCCCCAGTGCTCTGGCGCTGTTTCAGAACTGCCCTGCTGTGTGTCAGTGTTCATGTCGGTGCTTCCCGGTGCTCACAGCCACCCCATGCTGGGAAAAACACCCTTTTCCACTCGGCCAGGGACACTAGTGCAGGGAGCCTCCCGCGCCACTATCCTGTTGTCTCTCTGGGTGGGTAGACCTGGCCTCTCCATACTCCGGGTAGATGTGATGTTTGGTCTTGAACACCAAGTCTACCCCAAGAAAGTCTTGGACACCACATCCAACCTGAGAGTGTGTAAATCCTTCATAACTGCACGCAGCCTCCTCACTCGGAGCTGAGCTGCTGCGGGAGTGGGAGCTGAAAAATCACGCCGCTAAGATGTGAAGCTGCAATATGGGAGGCACAAAGTGGAAAAGGGCTGAGTATATTCGATTTTGATACAATCCTGCATAGTCCTTAGAAAATGACCACAGTGAGTTACTATCTTCATGTTTAAGACTGAGCTCTACTGTTTTAAGAGCTCTACTGAGCTCTTCATGTTTAAGACTGACTGTTTATGGCAAGTCATTAGCCATTTATTGCTTCTTCTTCAACCAATATGTATGGTATGGAAAACCAACTGTATTCACCATGAAGACACTTACAAAGTGTGGTGTATTAATATAATGATGTCACCTCTGTAATACCTATAAAAGCAAATGCACACATTATTTGTCTAGCAACTGTAGAAGAAGGATAGGAAATACCTCGGGAACTACATTTGTGAGGAAAACAACAAGCCTGCTCTAAATATCAACTGTTCCGTATGAGACATTCACAGTAGCTCTAGCATGAATCCTGCCCCATTAATTCTGTTCAGGAAAAACACCCTGGGGACTGTAAAAGTCATTTTGTTTTTGCACCCTGCAGACTGCTCTGAGACCTGCTGTATCTTTTAAGAACATTGATGTTATCATGTCAAGCTGTGACTGAAACATTTTCTATTAAGGCTGGAGCTAACACTATGATACAATAGATCTCTTTCATTTCTAGCTTCCATAAGTGTCCCTGGAGGCTGGAACTTTGCAACGAGGGCATTAAAATGGCAAACGGACTTTGAGGAATGTGTAGCTACACTGCATTGTAAGTCCTGCAAGCCAGTTCTTTTAATATATACAGTTGGGTCTTCTATATCGGGCACCTGTGGTCTTAATTCGGACCCGCGCAGCCCGACTTCCGTGTTGACTGGTGGCCGCACTGCCGCCACGGCCCATGCCCCCACCACGGCTGCTGCCTCCCCCGCCACCGCCCGTGCTGCCCCCGCAGCAGCCTGAGCCACCACCACCGCCCATTCCGCTGCCAGGGCTGGGGCCAGGGCTGCTGCTGATGCTGTGGCAGCAGGTTGCACTCGTGCAGTTGCAAAACAGGTCTCCTACATCACTAAAAACTCATGCCGCTAAGATCTGAAGCCACAATATGGGGGACACGAAGTGCAAGACGGCCGAATGTATTTAAATTGTGAAACGTGTGGCCATGAGATGTTATGGAGGTCGAATTATAAGGAGATTAAAAAATAGGTAAAAAACCCACCCCAAAAAACAATGCTCAAGTACAAGTTCATGTGTAGTTGTTAAATACAGAAGCTGGGATGCAACACCTAGGAAGAACAAGAAGAAACGGGCATCAGGGCAGCATGAAAACAAGCACAAGTCCCTATTGTCCATTGATTTTTCCTTCCATCTATTAGGCATTTCTCAGTGCACCACAGGAAAACGTCTGAGAATGCATAAATCTGGAAGCAAAGTGTTTTCAACTTGTCCAGAAATCTTACAAGCCTAATACTTCAAAGGTCCTTGATGCATGGAGAATATAATTCAGATTTTAGCAGAAATAACTGGTTGCATGGATACAGATACTGAGCTGTGTCAGTCACCACAGAAATGGCAGAAGCTGTTGCTGTCTTTGCTTTTAGAGTTCACTTGCCTCTGGAGCTCAGTTGTGGAATGAGCTTTGTAGGCACCCCTAATCTACTTCTGCACAAAGTCAGCTGGCATTGTTTAACCTATTGGTTAATCTATTTGGAACTAATCTTGTCTGACCTTTTTCTGAAGAAAATAAGAAACACTTGTATGAGCCTTTCCACTGGCTCAGCTCTGATGACCGTGCCCTCCAGCAGAAAAGCAGTCATGTCTAAAATTTCCACAGACGCTTTCACAAAATTTATTTAACGTAACTCCACAGCTCAGCAACAGCTCACTGCCTGCACTGCTAAGGTGTAGCAGAGCAGAATATGAATTTTCTCCTTTTAATCCCTAGAACAGAGGTGTAGCTGTCCCCACATAGACAGCAGCATGACCAAACTGTGGAATTCAGGTTTGCTTCCTTTTTTTGTTCTCCACCAGAAATAAAAACTCCAGGCTGTGTTACAGATTTCTGATTAAATTGGCAGAGCTGGAAATTACAGATGTCATCTTGTACTGAAAAGAGTTCATCCCACCATGACTTCTGTTGAAAAACTGTTCTAGAACCTGATTCTTCTGATGATTAGAAATGTTCTAAATTTCAACCCTAAATTTATTCATAGCTCTTCTCCCTTCTTGGTGATTGCCATCTCACTGCCTGTGTATTTAGAGGCATCAATCATAACATTAGAAAGGACTTTATATAGAGCAATCAGGATAAATATGCATCAGTAAACATGATCTGAAATAGAAATAAGGATGGCTTTATCAAATTTTTCAGTTAAAACAACACTTCGCTGTAACCACCTCCTCCTTGCATTAAAAAACAATCAAAAGATCTGCCGTCAGCTGGTCTGTTTAAAGGAAAAAATGGAAAGGGGATGCTGATCATTAGCAAAAGGTTCATTCTTCAAACGTTTATTTTTAATAATACAGAGTTGCTTTAAAAGGACATCGAGCTTTCACATTAGCAACCATTTCCTCCCAAGTAATTAGTGTTCATAACAATAGAATAGTGTGAAATTATCCATTTTTAAATGCATATGTTACTTATTCTTTGGATATTTTACAACACTCCCCCCTAAAAAAACCCAACAGGTAGCTTCTTATTTTATTTGCTATAAAATGAATTTAAAATGTCTGAATGTTTAAAATACCAAACTAAACCAGCAGAGACCCTTATAAAATAATAGCCTGCTGTCTGTTTTTGCACTTGGCTTTACAGGTGTCCTATATTATTCTTTCATGAGGATACTGAATAACTAAGGACTAATGTGCCAAGCAAAATGTAGTACACAAAATGTCTTGATTGCTAGATAGCCCTTACTTCTCTTTGTAAAATGGGTAAGAAAACATTTCTTACCTCAGCCAGTACCTGTTTGTTTGAACACTAATGCAAGGCCTTCAAGTCAAAGAGTGCATCATATAAGGGACATCTGCACATATATACACACACAAACAGCTCAATGTAATAAAGTCTCTGATAAAAACCTCTTAGTTGTTCACATTCGGCATTTATGCAGCTAAAAATTAGAAATGAAGAAAAGAAACAAAAACCTATGAAAATTTCAATTGTGTTTAAGGAGCACTCATTCCCCTCCTCCTTCCATACTCAGCATGGAGATCAACCACAAAAGAAGCAGCTGGGTTTTCTGCCATAAGACTCCAAAGGTAATTGTAATTTGCTCTCTGCTGTCTTCCTAGCTAGGATCTACAGTGTTTTCACCTCATCTGCCTTATACTAAAGATGTGTTTGAGCTTACTTGAATAAGAATTCCACTTCAAGTAGAACTGTTCCTTCAGAAGACCTACAGCACTGGGGCCAATAGACATGTTCACGCCTTGTACGAAAATTGATAAAAGTAATCATTCACAGGACTCATAATCAAATTCTGGACCTATACTGCTTAACACCAATACTAAAATTTAACAACACCATTTAATTGGCTTTCTCTGAAGAACCGAAATTATCACATAGCACTTTCAGATCTAATGACCAGATACAACTTGGAAAAGAAATGCTAAGAGTCCTTGAGTCTGAAATTCTCTGAAATCCCTTAGTGAGTTTGTAGTAGCATTCAAACAAGAGGCGAAACCCAGTGTTTGGCATAATCTGAAATGGTACGAAGTACAAAGGTAGTGAGAAAGCATCATTTTGCCTCAACTCTAATGCAACTCTATTGTATCCACATTTTGAATGGTCTATACAGTTTTGGTCTTAGTATCCAGAACAGGACATGATAAAATTAGGGAAAATACATACAAAACATCTGAAGTTATTAAAGGGATTAAAGGGAGTGGCTGTTTTATGAGATCAGACTAAGAAGTTTTCAACTGGGAGAGTGCTGTGGTGAGACTTGTTCAAGCTTTATGAAATCATGACGGTGGCTGAAAAGATGAATATAGAACTATTTTTCACCAAATTGCAATGCTTAGGTCATTTGGTGGAATTAAAACAGATAAAAAGAATTCATTACTTTACACAGTGGCTAATGTATTTCTGGATTTGCTGTTAAAGATATTGTAGAAAAACTATAAATAGTTTCACCTGCTGCTGCTGCTTTTATTTGCTTTTTTCTCTAGGTACCTATTCGCAAAACCTTGAAGGCCCCCTAGGGAGGGAGAGAAAACATGGAGAAAAAACTGAATAACTGCAAAAAATAAATGGTAGAAAGGGAAGAGTCACAGGATGGGAAACACAGAGAGAGGAAACTGGAGGAGGGCATGAAGCAGTGAAACCCGGACATCCCTCATCACTTCTTGAAGGTTAACCAAGAAGGTGGATGCTGCCCAGTGGTGCTCTGCCTGGAGATGTGGGAGGATGATGGAATGAATGGACACATGTCCCACTGTCATGAGGATCCCCCACAGCAAGCTTCCTGCTTTTGGTGATGTGAACAACCAACACGAACAGGGCCTGGAAGCTGTTAATGAGGAAATCCTGCAACTTGAAAGGGCCTTGGTTAGGGAGTGTATAAATAAAAAGTTCAGATGAAAAAGTGCAGCTGGAACTTCGATAAGCATTCTTGGAGGAGAGACAGCACCCTGCCTCATTTGATGCACACTCAAACTAGCTGATGTGTGCTAGGGTCTGAGAAAAAAAAATCCACAGTAAAAAGAGAGGGGCATTTCCCATGTTCATGTATGTTCTTAGACATTTTCTTTCTCTCTGAAGACTGTGAATTATAAAGGCCTCCATAGGTCAAAGTCACTGTTAAGCTACTAGAAAGCTACTATAGCTACTATAGCTTTCTAGTCTTTTAAAAATGGGAAGGTATATTTAGGACAAAGGGTACTTAAAAGAATTAAAAACTTAGTTAATCCTAGGTGCAATTAAAATAGGGTAGTAACTTTTTTAAAGAGAGAACTGAAAATTATGTGCAACACCACAGTAAATTTTTTATATTCTTATTAAATTGACTGAATGGAAAATTTTGTTTTAAAATCACTATTTCATGTTCGTTCTTTGCTGAAGTTACTTGACCATTCAGAGAAGAGTATTCCAACACACATATTTCTCAGTGGTAAATGGTTTACCTTACTTAATGTAACACTCTTTTAATGATAAATGAGATTTTCAGCATTATTTTTATTTAACTGGAGGATCAGTGAACCATTTGTCATTGGTTAGCAGTTCAGAAACCTGTTTTATTATAAGGGTTACTTCGAAACATTAGGTTCTTGGGGCATTGCTTTTGGTTCTGAATACAAAGAAATAAAAATTTTTCTAATAAATACCATCTATGTTGTCTCCCTTGGTTTATAGCATCTATTAGAAGTCATATTTGTTGATGAAAGAAGGCAGCAGTTCTAACATGATGCACAGAACCAAATTTTGCAATGCATATTTGTGACATCACAAAAGAAAAGTGCTTGTGGCAGAAGTCCTGTTGTGTTATCCTTTTCTTAGAGAGTGTAGCTGCACAAAACACTGGACATGTTCAGACACTGTGCTGTAGATAGTTTCCTGTGTTAAGACATTGGAAAGTCATTCCATTTATTTCTTTTCACTAGACTATAATGTAAGGATCCCAAAGCATTTGCTGAAAAACAGACTGTTAATTTTAATTCCTATGCTATCAGTAAAAATAAGTGTTTTGAAAACAAAGATACCAATATGTACCATAAAGATTCTACTGAAAATTGTATCAAGTAACTGGAGTAGATACGTATATCGAAGCTGAATGTGACAGAGTAGAAAAATTCCAAGAACAGGCAAAGCTGGGATTGGGATAGGGACAAGACTACTTTTATTACGCCCTCTACATGGAAGGACAAGAAATATGAAACTGGGAGGAGTTAAGGGCAGAGAGTGGGGTGAGAAGTTTATTGTTCCTCTCTAGGAAATGTATGCATCACGATTTTTCTGTTTCTGGTTCCTGGATGACAGGACAAAGTGAAAAAAATATCATATTAAAAAGAATGCTGTATCAATTTTGGTAACACTGAATGTAGCTTCCCTGCCAAGATCAGAAGTACCAGGAAGTGTCCAGCATATTAACTACAAGGGGAGGTTGGCTGGTTCTATTACGGAAGAGTCAACATCAAGACAAGTGTTGTAAGTCTCCTTCCTTTCTCAAAAATCAGACATGGAATAAAGATACATGGTTCCCAAAATTGAGCTTTAAGATCAAGATATCACATTGGAGACTATTCGGTGTCATGTTCTCCACTTTCACAAGCTTCCTAAGTGATAATAATTGTTGAAGAATTCCAGTTACAGCCCAGACACGTCAGAGTCTTATAGACTGGAAATGGAATGCTGAATTTTCCCAAAACAGTTTTTACATGATGTGGATGGTGCAGAGATGCGATAAGGCTTTCGTTTACCTTGCTTCAAAGGCAAACAGTAGCAACTGAAGCAGCAAATGGCCTTTGAGAGGCAAGTGAATTTATGAGGTTTGTTGACCATCTTTTCATCTTTACTATAAGAAATAAAAGAGCAGTCAGATGGCCAAAGGAGAACAAAAGACATTGAATGAGCTCATGAAGGCACAGAGGCAGGCAGTCCAGATGGGATCCATCCTAGGGTGATGAAGGAGCTGGCAGATGAACTCGCAAAGCCACTCTCCATAATTTATCAACAGTCCTGGCTTACCAGAGATGTACCAGAAGACTGGAAATTGGCTAATGTGACACCCATCCACAAGAAGGGCCGGAAAGATGATCTAAGTAATTACAGACCTGTCAGCCTGACCTCAGTTCCGGGCAAAGTCATGGAACAGATAACCCTGGGAGCTATTACACAGCACTTGCAAAATAACCATGACATTACAGGTTCACAGGTTCACAGGTTATTCTGAGCTAGAAGGGACCGACAGGATCATCTAGTCCAACTCCCAAGTGAACGCCCACCCAGGGATCAGGCCCACACGCATGGAACCACGGGCACCACACTCCATCCATCCAAGCTTAAATGTAGTCAGCACGGATTTAGGAGAGGTAGGTCCTGCGTGACCAACCTGATCTCCTTTTATGAAGTGGTGACTCACCTGGTTGATGACAGAAAGGCCATGGATGTTGTGTATTTGGATCTTAGCAAAACCTTTGACACAGCTTCCCATGGTAAGCTTCAGGAGAAACTCCCAGACTGTGGGTTGGATTCGAGCATTCTGTGCTGAGTTAGGAATTGGTTGGACGGATGAGCCGAGAGAGTGTTGCTAAACGGTGCCCCATCCAGCTGGCATCAAGTCAGTAATGGAGTCCCACAGGGGTCAGTGCTTGGCCCAGCACTGTTTAATATCTTTATTGATGATATGGATGAGGGAATTAGCAAGTTTGCAGGTGATACCAAGCTGGTGGCAAATGTTGAACTGCCGGAGGGTAGGAGGGCCCTTCAGAGGGACCTTGATAGGCTAGAGAAATGGGCAGATTCTAACAGTATGAGATTTAACAAGTCCAAGTCCCGGGTTCTTCACTTTGGACATAACAATCCCATGCATGGCTATCGGCTGGGGGATGAGTGGCTGGAGAGTGGTGAAATGGAGAGGGATTTAGGAGTAATGGTTGACAGAAAACTCAATATGAGCCAGCAGTGTGCCCAGGTGGCTAAAAGGGCCAATGGCATCTTGGCCTGTATCAGGAACAGTGTGGTCAGTCAGACTAGGGAGGTTATTCTTCCCCTGTACTCGGCACTGGTCAGGCCACATTTTGAGTACTGTGTCCACTTCCGGTCTCCCCAGTTTAAAAATGGTGATGAACTACTTGAAAGGGTCCAGAGAAGTGCGACAAGGATGGTGAACGGGCTGGAGAACAAGCCCTATGGGGAGCAACTGCAGGAGCTGGGGTTGTTCACCCTGAAGAAGAGGAGGCTCAGAGGTGATCTGATTGCTGCTTACAACTACCTGAAGGGAGGTTGCAGTCGGGTGGGTGTAAATCTCTTCTCCCAGGCTGCCAGCACCAGAACAAGAGGACATGGCCTCAAGCTGTGCCAGGGGATGTTTAGGCTGGATGTTAGGAAGAGCTTTTTCACGGAGAGAGTGATCTCTCAGTAGAATGGTCTGCCCAGCGGGGTGGTGGAGTCACCATCCCTGGAGAATGTTTAAGAAAAGACTGGATGAGGAACTCAGTGACATAGTCTAGACGATGGAAGGCTTGGATGCATGGACCATGGTGCCCATGGCTCCAGGCTTGTGGGTTTGATCCCTGGGTGGGCGCTCGCTTGGGAGTTGGACTAGATGATCCTCGTGGGTCCCTTCCAACTCGGAATAAACTGTGAACTTGCGAACCTGTGAATGTGCGGCAATGTCAGGAGTCAGTCAGAACTTCGGAAATCAAGCAACAACTCAGTATGAGTTAAGCATCTTGATCTGTTTATTCAGTGTTCAAACAGATCATTTATAGCTTTTTACAGCTGTCCATGCACCTGATTGTAACAGCTGGTTGGTCTATCACTACTCTTCACGTGTACTAATTAGTGTTTTATTGACTAAGCGAAGTGAGACATGCAGAAGCCACACTTTTGTTAACTCATGCTCGTTAAGCAATTTTCTACTTTGCAATTACTAGCGAACACCTGTTGTTTTAAAACTTTTGTCCAAAACATAGCATTTTCTATCTCTGTTGTCCAAGGACATGTTATGAAGTATCCAAGAGCCTAAAGCCTGAAAGCCTGTGCTTGTGCAGTTTCTTAAAGGGCCCATGCCCTTTAGATTCTAACCACCTCTCTACACGGCAATACCTCTAATTATCTCATATTTGCTTGTCAATTACACAAATTTTGCTGACATGCTTTCTCTTTCTCTCTTCCCCTTAGAACGAAAGCAGGATAGAAAACAATAGCAGCCTGTTTTGCCACTGTAGTCCTTAACTCACTCAGTCTTTCTTACTTCTCTCCAGTTACTGTGGTAAACAGATAAAAACACTTGTGTAACTTCAAGCACATGAAAAAATCCATCAAGGTCAGTCCTTGGTACTGTTCCTTCATTGTTTCACTATGCTATGTGTTTTCATATCTTCAAATTCATTCTATTACAAAGAAAAAGCGGGCAAAAAGGATGATAAGAAGATTTTTCCTGTTGGATATACCAGAAACTACATTTTGAAGTCTTTCTTTTCTCCAGGCCATGGAGTTCAGAGGCAACCTTGAAACTATTGTGATTGTATATAACTAGCTGCTTAATAAATTAAGTGCAAATATAAAATCTTCCAATGCCTGACTTCTGTTCTGTTAATCTGCATGTTTTCTTGCTGCTGTTAAGGAATGCAAACCTAAAAACCCAATTGCACCATTTTATCATCAGTGTTCAATGCTTTGTAAAAGCAGACTCTTAATTTTTCCTCTATTTCAAGTTTCCCCTGCCTCAACATTACTCTTTGGCCTGTTCTGTAAGAGGAAGAGCAGTCATGTTATGTCTTGATTTCCCTTCAAATGAGACTCCTAGTTTCACAAAAAGGTCTGACCATTTGCTCCAAGTTCTCACACACTGTATCGGAAATCATCACTGAATAGAATTAAATATAATGAATATGAATAGAATAATCAAGAAGAGTCTAAATAATGCCAAAATGCTCTTGTAGGATGCTTTCATTTGGGGACTGTTTCAGGAATTCGGATAGTTGCACACAAAATGAATTAACATAAGCATTATGTTACTTATATTGTAATAGTATTACCAGTCCAGTGATGATGAGTCATTCCTCTAGGAAAATTATCAAGGAGTCTGGAAAAGGCTAACAAATACTGTAGTCATTGGAGATTCCCTGCCTTTAGTATTACATCAGGAACTACTGAGACCTGTGTCCACTGCTGGAGCAGTAGACAGAAAAAGACAGCCCAGCTTCTAGGCCTTGTTTGCACTGAGGCATTACTTAGATCAATTCTACCTTAGCAGTTTGGATCAGCAAAACATATCAGTCATCAGCAAGTTGCTGTCCAAGCCCCTCCCTGGTAAATGAGATAGAAAAGGCCAGTGCTTAATTCATCATTGCTGTTCCATGCCACAGAGAAAGGCACGTACATTACTGCTACTGCAGGAGAGAGGGGAATTCAGAGGGGGAGGGAGGAGAAAAAGAAAAGCACGGTTTATGGCTGCTAATTAAGTTGAGTCTCCCTGTGGAACCTACTTCTGTGGTGAGGTAATTTGGAGGATCCTCATTTATACAACGGAATTTCCTCCTAACTTTTTCCTGATCTTTCCTGTTATTTTGGTTCTGGATGACTAAGCTTTTCTACAGTCTTTTCTCAAGAAAATATTTTTTCTTCCATCCAAGGAACCGTTGGAATAACTAGCTCCCTCTGTATTTTAAGTTATTCATTAAAGTTAAATGCCTTTATCTTCAAGTTTGTCCTGGGGCAACTATTACAAGGTTAACATTTCTACAGTAGTGAATCCAGACCAGTTTCTCAGTTTTCTCTGAACCTGGTCAGACACAAATACGTCTGACTATGCCCTTGCTATGGTTCATAGCTGTTGCCTCAATAGCTATTTTGATTTCCCAAAGCAGCACTGAACATCAAGGAGAAAAAGGTCACAAACCATGAACGAGAGTTTCAGAATGACAGAACAAACCTCATCATTTGGGGTTTTTTTCCTGGTAAGACAGATAGTGATCCTCAATACCGTGTCCAGATACAACTAGATTATTGTACTTCATATTAGTGTAACAAAAAATAACCAAACCCACATAAACCAAAAACACCAACCAGTCAGTTCCCTACAGAGCAATCGTGCTTAACAGAGACTTTACCCCAGCCATGTACCCCCACAGATCACCATCCTCAAATCTCCCAAATCTGGGTGCTCCTTGGCAACCTCACCTGGAAAACAGATTCTTTTCTGCTTTAGTTTCTCTTTTTAAATTGGACTCTTTGAATGCTTTCCTTAAACTCCTTTCTTAAACAAAGGAGATGTGAAGCTCATACCAAAACCAAGGGTCATTTACACAAATCCATTGGGTACAATTAGGCAGATTGAGAATTAATCAACTTCTTCTATTCACTACTATATGTAGTTCCTTGCTTTGGCAGTAAGAACCAAACATTGCTAGATTTAATTACTCAAGCAAACCACTACAGTATCATTTTAAAACATGTTGTTGCCTCTTCCACAAGATGGAGTGCAGTGATAATATCTGAGGATTTTCAAATTGAATCAATATATCATATCTCCCCTAAGCCAGAAAAAGCCTTTAAAAACTTTATCCAACCACAGCAAAACAAATCAGAAGCCCCAGTGGAGCAGGTTCTCACTGGCTAGTTATGCTTATTTCAGATGGGAGGAGTTCAGAGTGCAGGCCAGAAAACAAGTAAGACCCACAGGTTCTCTTCTTTCTGCATTCAAAATGAGCAGCAGAACTTAACAGTGATTTCCCTCTGATGGGAAATGACAACCAAAAAAAAGTGCTCACACCCACTTGTTAAATAAGGTATGAAAATAAAGAAATAACTTTATTCTTTTACATGGTCAAGAATTTTCTAAACCAGACAGAATTGTTTTTTCTCCGTATTTGCCTTACAGTTCTCAACCATAGCTTTGTGGGCACAGGGCTGCTGAACTCAATCAAGAGTTGAATTTCTCAAAAATCAAAGCAGTAACAGTGTTTTGATCGGATGTAGCTGCTTGCATTCTGCTGGCTTCCCACCAGCTGCATGCTTAAGAGAACCATTTGGGAGAATGAGAAGCTTCCTTATTCTCTTCTTTCATGGTTTGAGTTCACTGTGAGTAGTGATCTGATGTAGAGACGTTAGCTAGCAATCAGGTAAATGCACTTTGAAAAGGAAAATGGATTGTGTAAGACTCCTCCTTATTTCAGACATCCAGTTTTAATACAATATAGTTTTCATATCAGTTTACGGGCCCATGCAGCCAGTCAATATGACATAGTGAGTCTTGGTTTAGTAAGCATATATTATTGTCAACTACTTAGAACCGCAATAAGGCACTCATAACCATATAGACTTTGACCTGGAATTACCATCTATGGCCTTGCATTGCTCAGCATCAGTAGTCATCCTACCCCAGTTTGGAAGTGTACGGCTGCTATTGCCACATGTGATTCTACTTGGCAAATCTTCTTCCTCACCAGGTTAGTTGTGTGGCAATGAGGAAACATAAAGGCTTGTCTTAGTCCTTAAAAATCAGCTGGTACAGCTCTCCATAACGAGGTGACTTTTAGAGATACGTACATTAATTTTCCCTTAATGTATGCAAGGACTGCAGTCCTACCAAGTACATACCACATTTATGCCCCTGCCTGGCAGGAAGCTTGGAGCTCCCCTGCATTTGTTAAGCCTGCTTTTTCAGCATCTTTATCTGGTTTTTAAATAGACGCCTCCAACTCTACAAGAGCAGCCTGCTGCGCGGTGAGAACTGACAGGGGACAGCCTTGCGCAGGACCTCAGCCCAGCCCGAGCCGCCCACGGGCGCGGGCTCCGCTCGGCCGCTCTCCCGGGAGCGCGCACCAGCCCCGGGGTGGCGGAGCCGCTCGGCCGGAGCGT
>WEKX01027449.1:69309-87035 GCA_013390025.1 Pitta sordida | reverse complement strand
CGGGAGCGCTGCCGGCCCCGGGTGGGTGCTCTCGGCCGCGTCCCACGGCCCGTCGGGCCGCCCCGAGGGTTTCTTCCTCCTCCTGCGGTGGCCGTGGGGCCGGGCGCGGAGGCGGCGTGCGGGGGCCGCTCTTCCGGGCGGAGTTCCATCCCCGGCAGGGGGCCTGGCATCTCTCGGCTGTCGTGGACCGGCTCTCTGGGACGCTGGTTAGGGGCACGGGCGAGGAGGGCTGGTTGCTTGCTGTCACCTGCTCTTCAGGCTCCTGCTTGTGCATGATTCTCGGACCTGCCGGTGTCCGTACGGTGTGCGTGTGGCTCCTGGGAAAAAATAGAAGCAAGCGTCTGGCTTGGTTTTGGTTGTTTTGCATCTACTTAAACGAGTATGTAATTCTTACTTGGATATGCTGCTAGGTTTCCTCATACTTGCTTTGTAAAAGTCAGCTAATACAGTGCAGGCTAATACATATATCTATATGTATAAAACAAAGCACATCACGAAGTTTTCCTAGAAAACAGTTGATTTACATGGAGGTAACATACTTATTTTAGATGGTCAGGACCAAGTATAGCTTTGCAAGCTAGATCCATGCCCAAGAGGATTGTTAAACGAAATTGTTTATTATTACTGAAAACATGAATGCTTAAGCAGTGGCAAATGGATTTTGCATAATGCATTTTCTGTGGGTCGTCTTACACATTCTAGCGCGAGAGCAAAGGTGCCAAAGGCATCAGATTATAAAAAAGGCAGTTTTAAATAGACCTTTTCTGGATGGCTGAAAACATAAAGAAATTTTTAAAAAAATTGTTTCAAGATTAATGACACAGAATAGCTGTGTATTATCGGTTGTCAAATGTGCTTTTACTGTTGCTTTTGTACAGCTATCTATTGTGAAAATAACATAAACTCACTAGTATTTACATTTTTAGTCTACAGAAGCAAATTTGGAAATGACGAGTAATTAGAAGAGTAATAATTTCTAAATAACTTTCATTTGAAATGTTTATTGCCAAATGATCCCTCAGAAGAACAGCTTCTTAGGCTATTCTACATTACTCATTTATTAGAGAGTAGCCTTACTGTAAGAATGTATTCTAAATATATAAAACTTTTTCTTTTTTTAAACTGAGAAAATAAATGAGACTGTGGAAATGAGTAGATCATATGCAAGGACTACCTGCTCAGAAGAAACAGGAAGAAGCCAACATGAGCTCTACTAATTTCTCATTTTTCTTCTTCTGTGCTACAATGGGTAGGTGACTTTTTTTGTCAGGTGGTGCTGATCAGGCAGTGCTTGTATGCTTCATCATTGCATTTGCCACTTCTAAAATGTTCCTTTAGGAATAATAGCACATGAAGCCGGAAGAGGCTATGACCACTTCTCTGCAATTAATTAAGTGCAGCCAAGACTGTTTTCTGTCTCTAAAGCTGACTGATGTGGGTTAGCCCTGGTTAATGCTGCTAAATTGTCCTGCCTTCCAGAAGGCGATTGCTGTATACAAGCTAGTGATTGAGACTAGCACTTGGCCTGCATTGAATCCAAAACCATGCCCCAGAATTGAATGAGAGACCTGTAGCTGCCCTGTATTAGAAGGATGCTGTGCCAATCTGCAGCAGTTCAGCAGTCTGAGGGAATTCCATTTCCCAGGAGTGGTTGTGGCGCTGCTTGATTTACTAGTATGGATATAGTGTGTCTTTAACGTAGTCTTTCTGTACCATAGTCTTTCTGCAGGTAGCTTCCCTTAACACTCTACTCAATCATATTGATCTAATTTCCTTGCATTGAAGATCTCTGGCACTACGAAATGCTGTTTTTCATGATCAGCTGCTTGGAGCTTTCAGGGCTTTCTTCCTTTCTTCTCTGCCTGTGCAAGTGGGTGAAGAGGGAGTAGGTAAAGGCTTAGTGGCTTTCCCAGGTCTCCATAAAGGAGAGGTAGACAGGGTCAGGAAAAGGCATGCTGTCACATGCTGGTTTGCTGCTTTCCTAATTGTTTTACATGTAGCAAGTTAGCACAAGTTTGTTGGTTGGTTGGTTGGGTTTTTTCCAGTGGTCTAAAAAGTGTCAGATTTAGTTGTTACAAGTGAGGCAAGATGATGTATAACTATTATTTGAGGAAGCCTTGTTGTAGGATCCAGAAGCAGAGTCTCAGACTGAAAATTGTTCTGTCAGGTCGCAGTGCTTCTTGTGGACATATAAAATACTTTAATAGAATGGTGTGATTTTTATCTCTGTGATTTCCTGGCAGCCTGTATTTTGCTAACCTAGCTAGTAGCAGTTTGAATTTAAATAGGAAAATTGTTTAACCATCTCATTTCCAGTTGAGAGTGATGCTTAAATACTTACGTAAACCTTCCATGTGTGATGGAGCTGGGTAACTGCTCTAAAGTGCTTTCATGAACAGGCAGTTTGGCTCAGTGAAATTCCAGTTGATTTCATTTGAATGGAACCTCATAAAATAGAATTCTTAATATTGAGATATTTTAACGTGTACTTTAGGAGAAAGATGAGCTATTTTTCCCCCTATTTAAAAGTACTGATTATATAAGGTATAGTTAAACATATCTTAGAAGTGTCTGAGGAGTTCCACTGGTTTGAATGGCACTTTGAGAAATCTCTTGCATAACTGTAACCTAATTTACCTCAATACAGATGTTTATTATAAACAAGCTATGTTTAAAAGAATGTTGTTAAGACCACATGAGCACAGAAGTCTTTGGAAATTTAAAGCTTTGAAGTGGTGATGATGTGGCCTTTGGGAGCTGTGCTTTATACTAGTATCTAGAACCGATTTTTTTCAGAACACTTTACATCTCAAGTCAGGCAACCAAAATTAATGAATGGTTATGATTTTTGCATCTCTTCCTTGATTTTTCTTATCATTGGAGATACTAAAAAAAGGCTTGAATTGTGTTGATTAATTTTGACATGGTGACAGACAATAATTGTGGAGGAAGCAAGGTTGTGAACATTTGTTAATCTTGATGTGCAAAGCACTTTCTAACGGAAGCTAAATTCTGTGTGAATAAGTGGTATTTAGACACATAATTAAAGCCTATATCTTAGTGTTTAATTTAAGTTTTATAGCTTTTACTTCTCAAGTCTTCAGAGCTTGACTTTCGAACCATGATAACATTAATTTTTAACATAGTTTTTGGTGTATAATGTTCCCAGTGCTATTTTTTTTTACCCCCTAAAACAAATAGAAGCAAAAATTGTGTTTTTTTCTGGGGTGTCTTTCATTACTTCTTATGTACTTAGCAGAGTTAGAACCTCTAAATGCCAACTCAGGCTATAACTGTCTAAGCAGTAACAGTAGGTCATGACCCATAGGAGAATTGACAATAAAAGGAAATAGCATGCTTTGTATATGGATTATGAAATTACCTACATTACCTCGTAATTTTTACGTAATATAATATAACTGATATAAAGACAGTGATGAAGCTTTGATGCCTAGTTTTCATTCTGTTGTTCACAAGGCAGTGCTATTTGCTGACTTACTGTTGTTTTCCCTGGAATACAGTTGGATCTCCTATACCACAGGACTGTGGGTCTTGACCTTCCTCCATGAAGCCCTCCGTCTGTGTTGTGGCAGCTTATTAATATGCAAATTTGCCCCGCACCCTCACGCCACCCCCTGGCGCTCTGGCGCTGTTTCAAAACTGCCCTGCTGTGTGTTGGTGTTTGTGTCAATGCTTCCCAGTGCCCGCAGCCACCCCACACCAGGAAGGAGCCCTTTTCCGCTCAGCTGGGAACACTGGCGTAGGGAGCTGCCCATGCCGCTGTCCCAGTGTCTCTCCAGGTGGGTAGACCTGGCCTCTCCATACTCAGGGTAGACGTGGTGTCTGGTCTCAGATGCCAAGTCTACCCCAGGGAAGTCTCGGACACCATGTCTAACCTGAGAGTGTGTAAATCTTTCGTAACTTGCACACAGCCTCCTTGCTCAGAGCCAAGCCGCTGCAGGAGTGGCACGCGCCTGGCCACTCTGCGGCGCTGCCATGGTGTGCGCGGCTGCCCCGAGCCAAGCTGCAGCACAGGCCCGCCGAGGCGCGGGCAGCTGCTGGGGGAGAAATTTGCATATTCATGACTGCCTACTTTGAATATTCATGTGTGTCAGGTCGCGCATGCTCAGTTGCAAAACGAGCCTCCATAATTGCTGAAATATCACGCTGCAATATGGGGGGGCATGAAGTGTAAGAGGGTTGACTGTATTTTACTGACCTGTCTCTTCTGGGCGATCTTCTTGCCCATCTCCTGCCTACATTTTTCAGCGGCCTCTGTGAGTAATCTGTTCCAGTGTTTGACCACTGTCACTATGATGCTTTTTTCCCAAGGCCTAATCAAAATTACCCATACTGTAGCTTGCGTGCACTGTCCCTCTTGATATGAACCTCCAGAAAGAATCAGGTTCTTGTGCTTGTTAAAAGCAACAAATACTTTTCAGATGCTAAATAACACACCTTCTGTCAGGAATATACGTAACGTTTGGAAAGCTTGTAAAAACCTATTCTTTTCCAGCCAGGCTTGCATATCTTATTCAATAGTAGGCTTTTTGTTTATGTGGGCAAAATAAAAATCTTTTGCTAGCCTTGCTTTTTGAAACAGATATGATGTTTGCTATGTCTTCTTTATTTCTCCTACATGATCATGTATTGTGTTTTTCATCAGGTGACTGCCACATTATGTGCAGTGAGTGGATGCTAGCTGTTTAGGAGGTAAATCTAAGTCTTCAAACTGTGCTTCTGAAAGCCATTTCTCTTGTTCTGTGGGTTTTTTCAACCTCATTAGATGTATGGACCCCTGCATAGAAAATTTAAACCCACTGACTATATGCTGTCTTTCGGGACTCTGTTAGAAATGGTCTGCAGAGTACTATGGTGACACTGAGGTAGTCTCAACTAGCCTTTCGGGCACAGTCAATGGAGAAAAATAAGCCTGTCCATGAAGTGGTTTATCCTGCGTATGGCTGTACTACTTGCTCTGTGTCTCTCTGCTTTGTATCATGAATGCAATGGCTCCTTTATCCTTGCTATGCAGCTTTTAGCACAGCTACATTTAGGCAAGGTTAATCCTTAGTGGGCACCTTTGCAGTCCTTTATTTTCTTGTCATTGTTCAATATATGATCACAAGTCTTATTTACAACCTGGTATGAATGCTTAATAATTAAACATCAATGCGTATTTCTTCTGTGATGGTGTTTATCTCTAGAATATCTCAGTTTTTAAGGAACATTTAAATTAACTTGTACAAGACAGTAAGATAAAGCAGATATCTTCTCATTTTAAAAACAGGAAAAGAGGGGGAAAAGCAATGAAAAAAGTTTACAAACAAGAGGTGTTCCGTTTGGGTTGCTTTGAGCACAAGGGGGAAACTTTGCAACAATGTGGAAGAAAAAGAGTGTATTTTTCATGCAGATTGCAAAATAATAATCCTGTCATTCTAAAGGTATCTTAGAACTTCAAAACCTGATAGTACTTACAAGTGGTTATTGCTTCAAGTCATCTTCATCAGTAGTGTAATTCACAAAATTATCCCTTTCAAAGAATTGTACAAGGTTCATTGTGTATAATGATAGAAGAGAGACTGATATCTTGAGCGAAATAGAGATGACTTTTTTTGTCAAAGACTTGGAAAGTAATTTGAAAACACATTGTATTATATGTTGATTAAGTTATTATCTTCAGTAGATAATACTCCAAAAAGCCTTTTATTATTTGATCATTTTGATTTGCACTCTTCTGTCAACTGTCACTTCTGAATTTCTCTAGACTTTTTTCTTGAGACTTATATGATACTTGTGGATGTGTTTAGGAGTATTGAACATAATGTACACATATTCTGATGTATTACTAAATATATGTGTATATGACTTTGCATATATAAACTGCAAAGTGTAGGTAAGGATTTCAAATTATTTTTGTGTACAAATTTCCTGTGCTTCGCCTTATTATTGAAATGATTTTAAGCATGACAGTAAATCTCCAAACAAAAATCCACACTTCTCACGTCTAGCCAAAGGCACGTTATGAAATGTTGAAGGAATGTGTGCTGCATTTGCACTTCCATTCTCTCAACGGTGCACAGACACACAGAGTACTGCAGGCCTTCACATGCTTGTATTGAGTGCTCTGGAAAACTGATGTGACCTGGAGAAGTTTGAAGCAAAACTAACTGCATTGTAGTGAGGCCTCCCAATGGCATCCTGGCCTGCGTCAAGAATGGAGCGGCTAGTAGATCAAGAGAGGTTATCCTTCCCCGTACTCAGTGCTGGTTAGACCACACCTCGAGTATTGTATTCAGTTCTGGGCCCCTCACTTCAAGAAAGATGTTCAGGTGCTGGAACAAGTTCAGAGAAGAGCAACTAGGATGGTAAAGGGCTGGAAGATAAGCCCTATGAGGAGAGGCTGAAGGAGCTGGGTCTGTTTAGCTTAGAAAAGAGAAGGCTCCGATGTGACCTTACTGCTGTCTATAACTATCTAAAAGGAGGTTGTAGCCAGGCAGGGCTCTGATGACAGGACGAGAGGTCATAGTCTTAAGCTTCAGCAGGGAAAGTTTAGACTTCATATTAGGAAAAGGTTTGTTACTGAAAGAGTGATCCAGATTTGGAATGGGTTGCCCGCAGAGGTGGTTGAGTCGCCAACCCTGGAGGTGTTTAAGGGTAGGCTGGATGAGGTGTTGAGTGATATGATCTAGATGTAGATGCTAGTTAGATTATAGGATGGACTAGATGATCTTCAAGGTCCTTTCCAACCTTATCTATACTGTGATACTGTGTTACTTGCCTTATTTCTGGTTTGAAGTGTTCATGAGTTAGAATTAGCTTTTCTCAGCTCTGCTATCCTTCAGATGACTGCATTCATTCAGCATGTCTGCTCCAGCTCCAACTGTGTCATTTATGATAAGAAGATGTAAAAAGAATTTGGCAATATTTAATAATGATTCACAAAGGCATATTGAGAGTGTTTATAACAGGGAGAAGTTGTACTATGCATTACTGATACTGCGATGTCTGCATCTGCCGTAAGAAATTTTCATTGCATTTATTATGAGGATACGGATGGGATTGAGTGCATTTGATGACTGAAGTTGAGTGTTTTCCCTCCCCATTCTCTTCATTTTGATAAGAAGGCAATTTCCAACTGCATTCATCTTTTCTAGAGATACCAAATCAAAGCATGAAATCTCAGGTAATAGCATTTCAGCTGTTAAACTGCTAGATTCAAATGAACTGGTTTAAATGTGTATTTTCAAGGCCACCACAAATAATAGACTTCAAAAAGCATCTCCACAGTACACTGCCAGTATGGTGATATACTTCAAGCTATTATCATCGAGCCTGGAAATGTGATAGCCCTAGAATATTCTCTCTGTTTTCTGCAGTGTTTTGAAAGAATATCTCTGTTCTTGGATATGCAGCTGTTTGAATAAATAATCAGGTTCTTAGTTTCTTGATGCCAATATAAATGAATGTGAATTAGGCATCAAGTCAGAGACTGATCAGTTGCTCTGATGGTCTTCCAAGGGCTGGGCTCCTGGTAAGCTCCAGAGCACATTGAGGATCCCAGCATCATAAATCCAGGGAGGGAATCACTCCTGGGGTGGACTGGTGTCAACTGTTGACAGGGCAATTTCTGTAGATTTCTGAAACTACAGAATTGGGGACTGTACCTATTTAGCATTTTGTAGCTCTTGCATAGAAGCATTTGTCTGAGCCAAATTTTCAGGCAGATATATGCAGACTGATGTAGATACATTGAGGTGTTCATATACAGTACTGTTAAGAAACAAGAGCAATTAAATAAATACATGAAATAGTTTAGTTGAATTTGCTTTCCAGAAATGCATGTTCTGTCAGACTACTGAGTAAGCTTTCCTAATTATTCTGAATTTGGTATTTTTACTCTCTTAATGTTTAAATGTTGCTGTTTGGGTTTTTAGTTTAGTTTGCATAGATGTTATTTATAGTTTTAAATCCAAAGCGTTGAATGTGTATTTTTGTGCGTTGAGCGTGTATTTTTAGGGTGAGCGTGGCTCTACTATGTAGTGTGATTAACTTCGACTGTGGCTTTTTTTTTATCTCCTGTTAGCAGCATTGCATCTCAGGTCTTTCAAATTTCTACTTCTCTTAGAAAAGTCTTAAGAGAATTGATTGACCATGTGCAGTTCTGAAGGCTTCTTCAGCTGGGCATGGTGAAACAAAGGTGAGAACTGTTTTCATTTCTGAACCTCTTGGTGGAAGATATTCTCAGTACAGGAACCACTTATTCAAACTAGAGCAAGGAAGTTTGTATGTGTTTTAAGAACACTGTTGCCTTTTCAGATTAAGTTATATGCTCACTAATCATGATGACTGTATGCTGTTTAAAATATAAATATTTTTTAGCCTCTTTCCAGTGTATGGAAGGATATGGTTTGGGAATTTAGCTTTCTGCAGCCAGATGGATTATAGTGTTGCTAGGGAAACAGACTATAAATGAAGTGGCAACTCAGTGTCCCTAGAACATCAGACTGCTTGAAGCTGGTATTTTAAAGTCATTTAGGTAGATAGATAGATAGATAGACAGATAGATAGATAGATAGATAGATGATGTGATGAGAAGTTAATTTCCTGTATTTTATGGTTCATTAATTTTCATTGCTTTGTTAGTAGTATTTACAAAAGGTACCTTAAGTTCCAACTCAGACCACCTAGTGTATGGGTCACTGAACAAAAATTTGCCGTTGAAATTAGAAAATGGACAAAAGCTGTACAGTAAAACAGATCCTAAAATAGTCTTTAAGACTACTGATGGGTATGTGGATGACTGTGTAACAAACACCTGGCAGCAGTATGGTCATACTGAGAAACTGGGATGAGGAAGTGAGCTGAGATTCTTCAAAGTACAGTGAATCCTCCCTGTATCGCGACTTCTCCTTCACGACCTCACCCATTTGCGAAGCAGTTTTTTCACAGTCCGACTTCTGGGGTCTACAACGTTCCTCAGAGCATGCATGCGCTGTGCCTCTGCTTTGCTGAGGGGCGGTGCTGGCTCTCCCTGTGAGGTGGGATGGACCCGCCCCCCGGGGAGGACACGCAGGGACGGTGTGCAGTTTCTCCGGCTAAACCTGGCGTTTATAGCCCCGTGGGAGCCCCAGCGAGCCGGCAGCCTGACTCCACGGCAGCCCCCAGCTCCACAGCAGGCAGCCCGGCCCTGCGGCAGACCCCGCCCCGCAGCAGCCCTGGTGGCCCGAGATGCCATGCAGGGACGCCGTGGGCATGTGCGTCGGGGTCGGGGTGGGGGAGCTGCGGCACGGGATTTGGACTGTTGGAGCACGGCCACAGCAGCCCGGAAAAGCCAGCAGATTCTCGGGGCGGGGGGTGTCTCCTGAGTCAGAGGGTGCTCAGAAATGGTTCCCTTTGCTTCCCCGTGCTCAGTGAGTCCAAGGGGAGAAGCAGAAAAGTGCCTGAAGCCCTGTGGAGTTCCGGGGGGTGGAGCAATGGGCGTGGCCTGCATGCATATTAACGACCTGCAGTTCTTTGCGAGATTAATGTTTTGCGATGCCTTTGGCCTGTCCCTTACCTCGTGATGGAGGAGGTATAACTGTAGTTTGTAAAGAGTAGAGCTACCACAGATCTTCTGAAGTTACAGGTTTTTAACTTTATGTAAAGTGTTTGACATCTATATTATACCTGTTCAATATATAAGGTTGCTCAGAGAAAGGGGTTTGAATTGTGGTTTCAATAGTTGTTCTGCCCAAGGAGAGACCTTGGGTCTTTTTTCCTGGTGCTTTTCCTATAACTGTATCAGGTTTCCAAACCAGGGTTATTAATTTATATAGCAGAGGAGTTTTTTCTTAATGCTTAAAAGGGCATGCCTGAACCATTCTACTGAAGAATGTGGCTAGTAGAGATAGACTTGACTTAAGTAAACTGAGCCCACGGGACAGACAGGAACCGCTCCAGTTGGTAAGATGGACTGACTGGACAAGGAGAAGGCAGGAAAAGTTCTGCATAGACTGAGATATCTGCAGACCTCAACCTTAAAAAGCATACAAATAAGATTTGAATCCTCCCCCTCCCACTTACCAGTGTCTCCCGTGTAAGAGGTTATGTGCTTATTTCACATTGCTCCTCTACTTCAAGTGTCTTGTGTTCATGCAGTTAAAATCCCTTTGCAGGTTGATGGGCTTAGAAACTGAAATGCCAGAGAAGGTCATGGTGTCTGTGTTCTCATAATTGTTTGAGTTGTGTTTTAAGGGAGTAGGAATGATTAGACTGGATATCTAATATATTTTCTATATTAGATATTATTTCTATCTGTGAGATGTATTGTAATTAGATGCAATATATTTAGAATTGCGCTCACTTCCAAAAAACCCCTGATGATAGCAGATACATAGTGAAGGGCAACACAAAAACCTAACACAGGAGACTGTTCTGCCATTTTGAAGGTGTATTCCATGCATACAGGGGTGTAAATTCAAGCATGTGGGCAAGTGGTTATGACTTTATTCAAGCCTATTATTTATGAGACATAATTACTCAAAATGAGACTGACACAGACTGAGTATGCATGTGTTTCACAGGCTAGGTTTGCTTAAGAAGAAAAGGAATACGTAGTGGGCTGGGAGGAGAACGGGTGATGATTGAGTCTCTAGAGCCTCAGAAACTTGCCTTAGCTACTTCTGTAACAAAAACAAAATCTGGAAAGCTCTCAGTAAGAGTGAAAATGGTAAGAACTTGCCAAGTAGATACAGTTTGTGAGCTAAATATGAAATGCAAGGCTAAGAAATGTTTTCAAGTATGTACAGGTAGTAGAATTTCCATTCTATGTTTTCTGAATTGAAATGAAACTGTTTTCAGTAAAACATGTTCTGGAAAACAAATTGTTGTTTCAGCAGTATTAAGCCTTCTGAATGTGCAATGTTGAAACTGTTATTTAGAGTACATTTGAGAGAACTGTTTCTGGTCTTTTCAGCCAGGTACGCAAGAGAGGTCAATGTCAAGATGTCATTAAGTGCACTACAGTCAACCCTCTTTTTTTTGCGGTACCATGGGTCTGGTCCTCACCAAGCCCTCAGTCTGCGTTGACAGGCAACTCGTTGATACGTAAATTTGCCCTGCCCCGTTGCCCCACTTCCTCAGCTTTGGAGCGGCTGCAGGGCGTTCCTGAAAGCTCCTCGCATGATGTGAGCAGTCAGGGGAGCAAAGGGGGTTTGCTCTGTCTTTTCCATGCCTGGGGAGTCCCCAGGAATCATGATGAAGGGGGCCCTGAGCCCATGCTGCCACCACAATGACTTCTGATCTTGGCTGCTGCCGCTGCGGCAGCTGCGACGGTGGGGCTGTATGTACTTCTGAGCCCTCCCCGGTATGTTCCCTCGCATGGGACTTGTGTGGCACAGTGCAGTAGTGGCTGGAATCAGCAGTGCAGAGCTCTGCTGGCGCTGGCAAAGCTTCTGCTGCTGGCATGTTTAAATGCCGACTGCCTGCAGATAAAAGAAAAAAAAAATTGGTTCAAACCTGGGAACCCTGAACCTTTTTTATCTGGAGCCACGTGGCAGCTCCATGCCGAGGCTGGACTGTATTTGTACTTCTCAGCCCTCCCCAGCGTGTTCCCTCTTGTGGGACATGCCTGGCATGGTGCAGCTGCGGCTGGGGCCGGTGGTTCAGAGGTTTACTGGCGTTTGAATGTGTGAGTGTGGTGGCTCTGGTGGCTGCCTTGTCACCACGGTAAAGGTGCTGCCAATGGTACGTTGACAGAGCAGCGTCCTAGTGCTGGGGGAGAGGTGCTGATGGTACGTTGCATTCTCCAGGAATTTTGCAGGCTCTGTGGCACACCGCCAATGGAGGGCAGGGGCCCTCCCAAGGACCTGCACCTCTGCATCGCTTTGAACGCCCCAACGAGAACCCTGCCCTTCTGTTTTTGCTGGGACTGGGAGATGTGGCCATTGTGCAGGGGCCAGACTCATGATGGTTGCAGAGTTTAAGTCCATGTATGGCTCCAACACTGAACTTAATTAGGTAGAGTCAAGCCTCAAGTGAACAAACTTTTTCCAGAAATTGAGCTTAAAAACTAAACTTCAAACTCCTGCTTTCAAATAAACAAAGCAAACCAACAGGCAAAACAAAAACCCTGCTATAAAACAAAAGCTTTGTAGAAAAGCCCAAGTGACAAAATAGGCAATTAAGCTGGAATGCGTGTGGCTTTTACTAGATGCAAATTGGGCAGGGGGGTTGTTTTGTTGGTTTGTTTGCCTGGGTTTTTTTGCAAACAGGAATTTGAAGTTGGGTTTTTTAGCTCAGTGTCTGGAAAAAGTTTATTCACTTCAGGGTAGAGTTTATCTAGTTAAGTCCCTGACTTAAGCACTACTCTGCCAGGCAGGCACCTAAGAACCTTGCTTGCACTGTGTGACCCACCCCACTGCTGCCCCACTGCCTCTGGGAGCGCAGGTCTCCCCACATCCTCCCTGGGAATGTTAACATGGATAGGGCAAGTGTGTCTTCTCATGGTGCGGCCCCATGCACTCCCAGGCCCAACGGACATACTGGAGTGGGGTGTATAGACCCGGGGCCACGGATGCCACCACCCCCAGAGAGATGGGGGACCTGTGTCAGCTTTGAAAGGGAAGCACAGCTGCGGCTCCTTGGGAGGGTCCTGGCTGCCCCTTCCCTCCCCCAGCAGTGTGTCCTGGAGACTGAGAAGGATGGCAGAGCCTGACTCTCTTGGGCCCTGAGGCTGCCCAGGCCAGGGAAGTGGGGAGACAACTGCAGTTCCTGAAGAATGCCCGGCTGCTATAGCTCCAGGGCTGTCCCCACACATTTGCTGGGAGCATCTCCTGGCTACGACCCTTTTCGTATCATGAAGCCTTGCCCCCAGCACCAGGAGCAGGACGATGCTCAACCACCATGCCATTGGCAGCACCATTACCATTGTGAAGAGGAAACCACTGCTGATGCCCTGCTCTTATGTTTAAATGCCAAGTGGCACATTTGGCACTTGCTGCCTGGCTTCAGATTAAAAAAAAAAAGTGTTCAGACTGGGAACCACTGGGCATCAGGCGTTGCTCCCAGCCCCGGCACAGCTGTGTCTGTTCCCGTGTCTGGTGGACACAGCAAGGTGGGCACCTGGCCTTTGGGAGGGAACATGGTGGGCAGGGCTGAGAAGTATACGTACGGTCCCAGCAGGAGCTCAGTGCAGTGGTAATCTGTGTGCCTGCTGTGTTCCATGGCCGGTGTGGGCAGAGCAGTGCTCTGTGCAGTGAGTGGGACTAATTTGAATATTAATGATTAATTTGAATATTCATGAGTGTCAGTTTGCACAGGCACAGTCCCAAATGCCCTGCTAAACAGACCCCCTCAAATTGCATGAAAGTCATACTGCGAAGAAATGAGTCTGCAAATGGGGAACCGTGAAGTAGAGAGGCTTGACTGTATAACTTTTCTATCCATGTTTGTCAAATGCCTAGATTTATTGCATTTATATGAGTACTGTCAGTTTGTAAATGGATGAGGATCTGCTGCTGTCTTTTAACTGGAACAGTAGCCAGGAGCAGGATGCAACTGCACAGCATATAAAGGATAACTTTTCTGCTTTAATTGACCCTTTGCTGAGGGACTTTGGGATTGAGCAAGTTTAATTGTTGTGGTGGCTGTTTGCTCCCAAAGGATGCCTTGAATCTTTCCTGAAAGTCTCTTTCTCATCTTGTGATGAACTGTGTGTTCATCATGTGGTGGAAGGAGCTCTAGGACCAATGAGACAGCTGACAATAAAGAGCAGGCCATAGATCAGGTTAACTGCTGCTGCAAAGTGCCCATAGGAGAGGGGTGGTAGAAAGAAGATAATGAGCTAGGCAAAAGTGTTCAGAAGGATTAATTGTGGCTATTGGTTGAACCTGGCTAGAAATATTTTGAGGAAACTGATGTAAGTGAAGGTTACTGTAGCCAGGTGTGCTGGAACAGGTGTTGTTAGAGTGGTTTTTTTATATAAACAAAATAATGGTGTAAAAACAGTTTTGACTTTTGTTGGAGAGATTTTGTAGATGCAGTCATACCTCTGTAGTCGCAAGGAATGGGTCTCCGGGGGGTCTTGTGCGCTGTCTAGTTCACAAACAGTTACAGGTCATTAGTATGCATACAGGCCACGCTCATTGCTCCACCCCCAGCCACTCTGGAGCTCTGGGGAGCATTTTCTGCTCCACCCCACGGGCTCTCACAGCACAGAGGTGCAAAGGGAACTGTGTCTGAACCCTCTCTGCCTGGGGAGATCCCCGAGGAATCCCTGGGCTTCTCTTCAGCCATGTTGCCAGTTCCGCAGCTGCCGCCAGGCTGCTGCCACCACGCATGCTTGCACTTGCCTCTGGTGGGGATGGGGTGTTCCTGGGCTTTGGTCGATGCTCTTGGAGCCTGGGAAACCTTAACTTTGCAATGCTGCGATACCCGAGCCCCTTATGGCGGAGGGTGGTGTTTGTGTCGGAGTTTCTTTCCTTTTAACATCCATTGGTCCTGGGAGCGGGAGCACTGGCCATATGGACCCAGCAGAGCAGTGCTTCCCCCTACTGCGGTGGGGGGAGGGCATGGGAGAACAGAAGCCTCCTTCTGGCGCAGCAGCTGTGCTGCAGCCAGCCCAGCCCCACTTTCATGGGGCACTTTCCCCAGGGTTATGTCATCCCCAGGTGTGCTGGGTGCACAGTCTCCAGGCACAGACCACCTCACCTTCCCTGCCTGTAGCCATAGAGACAGTAACACCCAGATGCATGCATACAGGCACTTCCCACTCGTCATCTCGCAGGCGCTCCGCACACACGGGTGGGTAGGGCAGAGGGGTAAATCGGATGTTACACTCTGGTTGTAGTCCCTGTGGAGAATGGTAAGCACTATGCCCATCTGTGGGTGGCTGTGGAAGCTTTTATACAGACTTTCTCAATGATTTAATGTTAGGTATCGAACCGCCATAAGCACCTCTGGAGTCCCCACACACCTGGTGGGGGTCAGTCCCCTGGATGGGCTTAAGGGTAACGGGATGGCATGACTTGTGATGGTGCTGCATCTCAGCGGCCACCCGGGGCATTCCGTGGGCAGGCAGCACTGATGCTTCCCTGCGTGGGACTAAAAGTTATCGCTCTGCTCCTTTTCTCCACCGGTGCAGTTAATGAGTTAAAATGTTACAGTATGGTAACTGTATGTATACCTTTCTTGGGTTTTCTTAACATATGTTAACTAAGAAAAGTACCCTGATTAACATTTGAATCTACAAGCTCTGCTGGCTGTGGGACGGGGCTGAGGCTGGTGCTGCATTGCAACCATTGCCTTGCCAATGGGGCCGGGCTGCTGTGCTGGGACGCTGGCGCAAGGTTCACTGTGGGGGGGAAGGGGTGTACAGGCTTTGAAACTCCACTTTAAATGTGTGTGCTGCAGCAGCAGCGCATGTAAAAGCTGACCACGTGTGTCCTCTGGGAGGGAACACGCCAGGGCGAGCTCAGAAGATACAGCCCGGCGGTGTCTCCTCTGATCGCTGCAGCTCCCACAGCAGCGGCAGGAAAAGCTCAGGACTTGCTTGGGAGGTGTCATGGGCTCAAGGACCCCTGCATCATGATTTCTGAGGAATCCCCAGGTCGGCAGAGGAGACACCCTTCACTCCCCTGAGTGTGCGAGGACCTTCGGGGAATGCCTCGCAGCTGCTCCAGAGCTGGGGGCGTGGGGCAACCAGGGGAAACTTGCATATTAATGAACTGCCAGTCTACGCTGATTGAGGGCTTTGTGGGGGAGGGGCAAGACCTATGGTACCGTGGTATAGGAGGGCCGACTGTATTCATGAATATGTCCAGTCAACGCATATGCTATTGCTCTGATTCGTGGAGGGGCAGCGCTGCAGCTTCCCATGGAGCGGAACTGGCATTGGCCCGTGGGCAGACAGCACCTCTTGCTTACTGGGAACTTATGAGTGTTACGGAGGTTAGGTGGTGTTTATAGTCCTGTGGCACCAGGAGACAGCGCAGTCCCGTGCCGTGGTCCCTATCGGGGAAGGGTTATACATAGTGTTAACACATGGCTTGTCTTAGGGCACATGGGGCCTCATGCAGGGATGCATCAGTGCCGGCTGCCCTGGACTGCAGGCAGGCACTGACACCCAGCACAGCTGATAAGCAGTCACAAACTCCCCTGTCATTCTAAGCCTAGACTGACCCCTGGTGGGCACTGGCTGAGCACACATGGGGTCCCACGCAGGGATGCATGTGTTTGTGTGCCTTTGTGTCTGTGCTATTGTTTCCATGGCTACAGGCATGGGAGGCGATACCAATAGCAGAGAAAGCCAAGCGCGCTGTATTCCTGGGGATTGCATGCCCAGCATACCTAGTGATAGATGTAGCCCCAGGGAAAGTGCCCCACGATAGTGGGGCTGGGCTGGCCATGAAGGTGGTGGGCCAAGCGCTATGTGCTAGGATGGGGCAGTGGNTATTCATGAATATGTCCAGTCAACGCATATGCTATTGCTCTGATTCGTGGAGGGGCAGCGCTGCAGCTTCCCATGGAGCGGAACTGGCATTGGCCCGTGGGCAGACAGCACCTCTTGCTTACTGGGAACTTATGAGTGTTACGGAGGTTAGGTGGTGTTTATAGTCCTGTGGCACCAGGAGACAGCGCAGTCCCGTGCCGTGGTCCCTATCGGGGAAGGGTTATACATAGTGTTAACACATGGCTTGTCTTAGGGCACATGGGGCCTCATGCAGGGATGCATCAGTGCCGGCTGCCCTGGACTGCAGGCAGGCACTGACACCCAGCACAGCTGATAAGCAGTCACAAACTCCCCTGTCATTCTAAGCCTAGACTGACCCCTGGTGGGCACTGGCTGAGCACACATGGGGTCCCACGCAGGGATGCATGTGTTTGTGTGCCTTTGTGTCTGTGCTATTGTTTCCATGGCTACAGGCATGGGAGGCGATACCAATAGCAGAGAAAGCCAAGCGCGCTGTATTCCTGGGGATTGCATGCCCAGCATACCTAGTGATAGATGTAGCCCCAGGGAAAGTGCCCCACGATAGTGGGGCTGGGCTGGCCATGAAGGTGGTGGGCCAAGCGCTATGTGCTAGGATGGGGCAGTGGCAGAACGTGTCCACACTGCTGCCACTGTGCCAGGAGGAGGCTTCTGTTCCCTCATGCCCTCCCCGGCCTTGGCAGGGGGAGGCGGGGCTCTGCTGAGTCCATGCTGCTTCTGCACTTGGGACTGGTGGATGTATGGTAGCCACCACAGTTAGTAAAGGGAAAAAAATCCTCAGACACCTATGCCTCTCGCTGCCGTAAGGGACCCTGAGGTGTTGTGGTGTTGCCAAGTTAAGGTTTCCCAAGCTCCAAGAGCACTGGCAGCATGGACCCATGGCAACCCGAGCCAGTGGACACAGGGGTAATCCTCAGTGGACTTCAGCCTCCTCTAGGGACACAGTCCAAGCATGCACTGACCCCCTTCCTTGCTGTGGCCCTGGGGTGAGCTTCCCACTGCGGCAGCAGTGCAAGCATGTGCGGTGACAGTGGTCCAGCAGCGACAAAAGCGGCAACGTGGCCGAAGAGAAGCCCAAGGATTTTCCAGGGGTCTCCCCAATCAGAGAGGGCTCAGAAACAGTTCCCTTTGCTCCCCTGTGCTGTGAGAGGCCATAGAGAGGTTCCAAGAATGCTTCCCAGTGCTCCAGATTGGTGGGGGGCTGAGCCATGGGCATGGCCTGTATGCGTATTAATGATGTGCTGTTATTTGTGGA
>WEKX01027449.1:0-69075 GCA_013390025.1 Pitta sordida | reverse complement strand
TAACTGTATGTATACCTTTCTTGGGTTTTCTTAACATATGTTAACTAAGAAAAGTACCCTGATTAACATTTGAATCTACAAGCTCTGCTGGCTGTGGGACGGGGCTGAGGCTGGTGCTGCATTGCAACCATTGCCTTGCCAATGGGGCCGGGCTGCTGTGCTGATGCGCTGGCGCAAGCCTCACTGTGGGGGGGAAGGGGTGTACAGGCTTTGAAACTCCACTTTAAATGTGTGTGCTGCAGCAGCAGCGCATGTAAAAGCTGACCATGTGTGTCCTCTGGGAGGGAACACGCCAGGGCGAGCTCAGAAGATACAGCCCGGCGGTGTCTCCTCTGATCGCTGCAGCTCCCACAGCAGCGGCAGGAAAAGCCCAGGACTTGCTTGGGAGGTGTCATGGGCTCAAGGACCCCTGCATCATGATTTCTGAGGAATCCCCAGGTCGGCAGAGGAGACACCCTTCACTCCCCTGAGTGTGCGAGGACCTTCGGGGAATGCCTCGCAGCTGCTCCAGAGCTGGGGGCGTGGGGCAACCAGGGGAAACTTGCATATTAATGAACTGCCAGTCTACGCTGATTGAGGGCTTTGTGGGGGAGGGGCAAGACCTATGGTACCGTGGTATAGGAGGGCCGACTGTATTCATGAATATGTCCAGTCAACGCATATGCTATTGCTCTGATTCGTGGAGGGGCAGCGCTGCAGCTTCCCATGGAGCGGAACTGGCATTGGCCCGTGGGCAGACAGCACCTCTTGCTTACTGGGAACTTATGAGTGTTACGGAGGTTAGGTGGTGTTTATAGTCCTGTGGCACCAGGAGACAGCGCAGTCCCGTGCCGTGGTCCCTATCGGGGAAGGGTTATACATAGTGTTAACACATGGCTTGTCTTAGGGCACATGGGGCCTCATGCAGGGATGCATCAGTGCCGGCTGCCCTGGACTGCAGGCAGGCACTGACACCCAGCACAGCTGATAAGCAGTCACAAACTCCCCTGTCATTCTAAGCCTAGACTGACCCCTGGTGGGCACTGGCTGAGCACACATGGGGTCCCACGCAGGGATGCATGTGTTTGTGTGCCTTTGTGTCTGTGCTATTGTTTCCATGGCTACAGGCATGGGAGGCGATACCAATAGCAGAGAAAGCCAAGCGCGCTGTATTCCTGGGGATTGCATGCCCAGCATACCTAGTGATAGATGTAGCCCCAGGGAAAGTGCCCCACGATAGTGGGGCTGGGCTGGCCATGAAGGTGGTGGGCCAAGCGCTATGTGCTAGGATGGGGCAGTGGCAGAACGTGTCCACACTGCTGCCACTGTGCCAGGAGGAGGCTTCTGTTCCCTCATGCCCTCCCCGGCCTTGGCAGGGGGAGGCGGGGCTCTGCTGAGTCCATGCTGCTTCTGCACTTGGGACTGGTGGATGTATGGTAGCCACCACAGTTAGTAAAGGGAAAAAAATCCTCAGACACCTATGCCTCTCGCTGCCGTAAGGGACCCTGAGGTGTTGTGGTGTTGCCAAGTTAAGGTTTCCCAAGCTCCAAGAGCACTGACAGCATGGACCCATGGCAACCCGAGCCAGTGGACACAGGGGTAATCCTCAGTGGACTTCAGCCTCCTCTAGGGACACAGTCCAAGCATGCACTGACCCCCTTCCTTGCTGTGGCCCTGGGGTGAGCTTCCCACTGCGGCAGCAGTGCAAGCATGTGCGGTGACAGTGGTCCAGCAGCGACAAAAGCGGCAACGTGGCCGAAGAGAAGCCCAAGGATTTTCCAGGGGTCTCCCCAATCAGAGAGGGCTCAGAAACAGTTCCCTTTGCTCCCCTGTGCTGTGAGAGGCCATAGAGAGGTTCCAAAAATGCTTCCCAGTGCTCCAGATTGGTGGGGGGCTGAGCCATGGGCATGGCCTGTATGCGTATTAATGATGTGCTGTTATTTGTGGAAAAAAGTTTCATGGGTCCTGGCAGAGACCCACAATCCACGAATCTGGAGATATGACTGTACTTCTCTGTGTAGGTCTGAGGGGTTTGTGGATGGGGGTTTTTTTGTTTGTTTAGGGCTTTTTCTGGTTGGTTGTTTTTTTGGTTGGGTGGGTGTTTTGCAGGGGGGAGTTTTATCAGGGTTTTTATGTTTATATTAATTATTTTTTTAAAATGCCATAGTACCTCAAAATTAGGAGGGGTTAGGGTCTCCTCCCATGCTGCAAATCACCCGATCCATGTCATGAATATGCAAATAAGCCACACCCTTCTCCCTCCTCCCCTCAGCTGCAGAGTGCTGGAGGGCATTCCTGGTGCCACCCAGCACCCTTGGGTAGCTCAGGGAAGTGAAGGGAATGCCTTCTGAGCCCTTTCTGCCTGCAGAGCCTCTGGGGAGCTGGCGGGGTTCCCTGCTGCCGTGTGGAATCCGTGTCATTTGTGACCATGGCGGAGTGGTGCCAACACCCACCGATGCTTGTGGGGCTGCCCCCACCCTCTCTGTGGGTTAGCTAACTCTAATCCTAACCCTAGCCCAGCCCCACAAGGGGCAGAGGTCGGGAGTGGCCCCTTGGTCGGTGGCGAGGGCAGCCCCAGAAGCCGCGGTTTGCGGGGAGCAGCACCACGGACTGACAGAGTCCCAGTGCGGCCCAGGGGTGAGCAGCTATAATAAACTATTGACAAGTTGTTATAAACCTTCCCCGGCATGTAAGCTGCCCAGCACTCATAAGGCAGTGAACTGTGGGCAGTCCCTAAGTGAGCGAGAGGTGCTACCTCTGCGCCCTGCAGGGTGTGGCCGTCCAGTTTAAAAGATTGTTTTTACAAAGGATTTGAATACTTAAGTTGATGAGCATATTTGTTTGCTTTGTTTTTTTAATTAAGAAAAAAACTCAGAAAAAATATGAGTACTGATATCTTGTATTACATTAAAGCAAGTGTGCTTTGAAAATCACCAGATTGACTAATTTGAATATTTTTGGCTTTCAAATATAAGCAACTTCTTATCTGTTTGGAATGCATGTTCCAAGCCCTGCTAGCCAGATCCTTACAGAAATTGTTTGTGCCTGTATTGCACAGGGTCTGAATGTCTGTAATATGTCATCTCATGCTGAGATATCCAGGTGGGAACTCTTAATCTAACTGTATTTTAATCTCTATTGTGAATAGGTTTCTAATTGGGATCATTTCTCCAAAATGGCTGCTATGTTGAAATTGTTATTTTGGCTGGCATGTGCCAAAAATAATTCTGAAGCTATTAAAACAATTAGATGACACGGAAAACTAATAAGAATTATTTTATTTATTCTCTGTTTCTGTGTTATGAAAAATAAGTTACTACTGTAACATGTGGCTGATTTTTAAGAGACTAATTTAGATTACCAGCAAAGTATAGGGTAAACTGAGGGGGGGGGAATAATCAAGGAAACAAATAACTGTTCAATTATTTTATCATAGTAAGCATTTTATGTTTGAGTAGAGGTGCTAATAAATATTGAGAATACAGTGATCCTCCGCTTATTTGCGATCCATATCTTTGCAGGTCCTACTAGTTGCGATTGATTTGTCTGCAAGCTGTGTGACCATGCGTGTGTGCAGAACGTACCACAAACCCAGTCAGCTCATGAATATGTAATGAGCTCATGAATATGTAAATTGGTCCTGCCCGGGAGCCACCACGGTGCATCTGGGATGGATTTAGTGTAAATGCGTGGTTTTGCACAGCTGGAATTGTCCTCTGCCCGGCTGCAGGATGGGGAGACAGGGATGCCATTGTGTGCATCTGTGCATGAGAGTGCAAAGCACTGTCCCCCCATCCCCCTGGGCTGGTGGGATGGTGCAGAGTCAAGCCAAGCCAGGGCAGGCGCCTGTGCCGTGCTGAACCACGGCAGGCGAGAGCCAAGCCCCCCACCCCTGCCCCTCGCAGTCCCCTCACAGCATCGATTTGCAGCGTTTAAGGGGAAAGAGAATGGCCGCCATCGCCCTAGAGCCAGAGAAGCTGCTGGAGCAGTTACGGATGGGCACCATAGAGGCAATAGGGGCCCTCAGGGTTCCGCATGGCTGCATTGTTCTCTGCCGGGCTGCAGGAGGGTGCCAGCATTGTGTGTGTCTGTGTGGGAGCAGGAGGCACCTTCCCCCCACCCTACTAGCCCCTGTGTATCCCCTTGCGGCACCCTTTGTGGCTGGGGCGCCGAAGGGAAGGGTGACCCTGCAGCTCCCGCCTCCTCTACGCTGCCCTGGCACTGCTGACCTGTCCCCTGTGTCAAGCACTGGCCTGCAAGAAGTAGTCAGGTTTGCTGACTGAAAAACCTTTAAAAAAATGAAAACAAACCTCCCAAAAAGGCTGGCCACCAGTTCCTGATCAGAACTGTACAAGTTTATGTGAGCGTGAGGCAGCTGCCTCAGGACCAGCTCCTCCTGACACAGGAGGGAAGTGGCAGCAGCCCTGGTGCTCTGCAGGGACATGGACTTGTGGGCACGACGGGGCACGGGGTCGAGCTGTTGTTGTTTGCCCAGCTCAGAGGATGTGTTGGAGCCTAGTTGTGTCACATCTTGTGTGACAGTGCTCAGGTTGCTCCGCAGGGTGCAGGGGTGCTGTGGGGAGCAAGCGCACCCGGTGGCAGGAGAGGGGAACCGGGCCAGGCTAAGCCCCCACCCTCCCTCCATGCCTGCCAGACATGTGGCTGTTTTCTGCCTGCCCACACAAAGCTCTTCCGGGGATGGGGCATAGTGGATACATAAACTTTCACAATGGAATAAAACTTGTCAGAACAGGCAACCTTCCAACAGAAACTTTTGACAGCATTGCCACAGTCCTTCGTGTCTGCTGCTACCACACCTCCATCTCCCATTGGCCGCCTGGGTGCTGCCGTGCTGTGTCATTGGCTGTGGCAGCTACTGCTCCAGGGCGGGCCAACAGATCTGCTATGCACCTCTAGTGAATGAACATAGCATCCTGGCTCTCCTGCTGGCTCCTGGCTCCACACCACGCTGCAGCCAGCCCAAGGGCTGGCTACAGAACTGCCCGTTGCCCATTACTGGGTGCTGCCATAGCCCTAATCTGAAGCAGTTTTTGGACTGCGCCTCTTGCCCTCTCCCAGGGCTGGCAGGGGGAAGCCTCCCATGGCTCCCGGCACACATNGAGCGTGAGGCAGCTGCCTCAGGACCAGCTCCTCCTGACACAGGAGGGAAGTGGCAGCAGCCCTGGTGCTCTGCAGGGACATGGACTTGTGGGCACGACGGGGCACGGGGTCGAGCTGTTGTTGTTTGCCCAGCTCAGAGGATGTGTTGGAGCCTAGTTGTGTCACATCTTGTGTGACAGTGCTCAGGTTGCTCCGCAGGGTGCAGGGGTGCTGTGGGGAGCAAGCGCACCCGGTGGCAGGAGAGGGGAACCGGGCCAGGCTAAGCCCCCACCCTCCCTCCATGCCTGCCAGACATGTGGCTGTTTTCTGCCTGCCCACACAAAGCTCTTCCGGGGATGGGGCATAGTGGATACATAAACTTTCACAATGGAATAAAACTTGTCAGAACAGGCAACCTTCCAACAGAAACTTTTGACAGCATTGCCACAGTCCTTCGTGTCTGCTGCTACCACACCTCCATCTCCCATTGGCCGCCTGGGTGCTGCCGTGCTGTGTCATTGGCTGTGGCAGCTACTGCTCCAGGGCGGGCCAACAGATCTGCTATGCACCTCTAGTGAATGCACATAGCATCCTGGCTCTCCTGCTGGCTCCTGGCTCCACACCACGCTGCAGCCAGCCCAAGGGCTGGCTACAGAACTGCCCGTTGCCCATTACTGGGTGCTGCCATAGCCCTAATCTGAAGCAGTTTTTGGACTGCGCCTCTTGCCCTCTCCCAGGGCTGGCAGGGGAAAGCCTCCCATGGCTCCCGGCAAACATAGGCATTCCCTGAGGGCTTCCTCCTGCCCTGGGAAAGGCTGTGGGACCTGTTTGCTGGGCTGATCCCGGTGGAGGCTCATGAAGTGCAGTTGCCACACCCTTCCTCCTCTGTGCTCACAGTCAGTTGGGTCCTGCAGCCGGGGCTCAGTGGAGCCTAGGGGCTGCACTGGGGCGACACTCGCCCCGGTCCTGACCCTGGTCCCTGCCCACACCCTGCTCCCAAACACAGCAGCCGCCCACCTCGCCAGAGTGCCGCCATGTTGAGCAGCATCCATCATGTTGAGCATGTTTGATCACATTTGAGTAGNACAATGGAATAAAACTTGTCAGAACAGGCAACCTTCCAACAGAAACTTTTGACAGCATTGCCACAGTCCTTCGTGTCTGCTGCTACCACACCTCCATCTCCCATTGGCCGCCTGGGTGCTGCCGTGCTGTGTCATTGGCTGTGGCAGCTACTGCTCCAGGGCGGGCCAACAGATCTGCTATGCACCTCTAGTGAATGAACATAGCATCCTGGCTCTCCTGCTGGCTCCTGGCTCCACACCACGCTGCAGCCAGCCCAAGGGCTGGCTACAGAACTGCCCGTTGCCCATTACTGGGTGCTGCCATAGCCCTAATCTGAAGCAGTTTTTGGACTGCGCCTCTTGCCCTCTCCCAGGGCTGGCAGGGGGAAGCCTCCCATGGCTCCCGGCACACATAGGCATTCCCTGAGGGCTTCCTCCTGCCCTGGGAAAGGCTGTGGGACCTGTTTGCTGGGCTGATCCCGGTGGAGGCTCATGAAGTGCAGTTGCCACACCCTTCCTCCTCTGTGCTCACAGTCAGTTGGGTCCTGCAGCCGGGGCTCAGTGGAGCCTAGGGGCTGCACTGGGGCGACACTCGCCCCGGTCCTGACCCTGGTCCCTGCCCACACCCCGCTCCCAAACACAGCAGCCGCCCACCTCGCCAGAGTGCCGCCATGTTGAGCAGCATCCATCATGTTGAGCATGTTTGATCACATTTGAGTAGATTTAAAGACAGCTTCCCAGCCGGGAAGACATTCCTTTAGGTCTCCTGAGGTGTCATAGGATGGTGGGCCGTCCCAATACACCCTCTAAAGCTCATTAGTGGAGGGGATGTGGCTATGGTCGAGGCCTAATTGGATATTCATGTGTCCACTATCTTCACGGATTCCGTGGCTCGCAAGACCTGCACAGACCCGACCCCCCACAAGTCCTGGAGATTGACTATATGTGCACGTGTGCACTTGTATGTACATGCATAAGAAGAGTAGTGAATAATAGAAATACGTAAATACAGTGAACCCCCGCATATTCGCGATCCGGTATTCGTGAGATTCAGTATTTGCGGGTGATTTTCACGCGAGCTGTGCAACATCGGTGTATGCACAGAACATACCGTGACCTCAGTCCGATTGGCCACCGGTCCCGTCGCTTGCGGGGACAAGTCTCGGTGCATGGACAAAGTGCGGCGTGGGGACAAGGCGCCGGGCCTCCCCCGCTCACCACTCAACCCCCGCCCCGGCGGAGCACAGCCAGACATCTGAAACAAGCCCGGTTCTCAGGACCGTCCTCCAAACCTTATATTGGAAGGGGACCTGGCTACGGGCGTGGCGTACTCAAATACATAGTGGGTTTGCTATCTTTGCGGATTTCACCACTCACGTGAGGCGAACCAGACCCAACAGCCCGCAAGTAACGGGGGTTCACTGTATATATATGAACTAAATCTTCGTTTAGTTCTCAGCTAAATCTTGCAGTTGCAACCTTTAAGTACTCTTAGGGCAGGCGCATTTCTGTTCCTGAAATACAGTCACTTCATTTAGCTTGCTACCAGCACCTCTTTTCTGTGAGCTAAGCGATGAGAAGTAAGATCTGTGACACCTGTATTGGAACAATAAAACTCTTGGGCAGGTCCAGAATTTATCTGTAGCATCCCAGAAGCGGGGCTGATCACAGTATCACAGTGTTGATAAGATTGGAAAAGACCTTGAAGATCATCAAGTCCAACCTACAATACAACTAAAACCTAATGGCTATAACATTTATATCATGACCCTCAACACCTCATCCAGTCTACCCTTAAACACCTCCAGGGACGGCAATTCAACCACCTCCGTGGGCAACGCATTTCAATGCCGAATCACTCTTTCAGTGAAAAACTTTTTCCTAATGTCACGTCTAAACCTCCCTTGTTGGAGCTTAAGACCATGACCTCTCGTTCTGTCTCCCATGGCCAGAGAGGAAGGACCGACCCTTGCCTGTCTGCAACCCCCTTTTAGGTAGTTATAGACAGCGATAAGATCACCCCTGAGCCTCCTCTTCCAGACTAAACAGACCCAGCTCCCTAAGCCACTCCTCGTAGGGCTTATGCTCCAGTCCCTTCATCATCCTTGTTGCCCTTCTCTGAACTTGTTCCGGCACCTCAACATGTTTCTTAAATTGAGGGGCCCACTTTGCTGTGGGAACTAAACGAAAGCCCAAGAACTTGGGGGCAGCACACTGTATGAAGAGGGCACCAGTTTGATAATTCTAATCACTGTTTCATTATCATCCCTGCATTTTTTATTCTAAAAAGATAATTTTTTGTTAAAATAAATTTTGCTTCCAGAAAAAAGTATGTTTTTGTTGGGGTGACAGCTTAAATTCCAGCAATTTAGAATGCTGTTGATAATGGTGTCACCATTTTTACAAGATGAGTTTCTTAAGACCTTACTTACAAAAGAAGGTGATGTGTTAACAGCTATTGTCAAAACTACTGAGAAATAAGAAAATACATTGTCCTCTTTTTTTAGCAGAAAGCAGTGCAACAGTATTGAGTATCCTGGAGTACTACAGAGGAAGTAAAAATGATGTAATACAAGAAGCCTTTAGATGTTTACCTTATGGTATGTGAAGGTGAAGCATTTTCACAGAGTTTAGTCTTTCACTGAGAGGAGTATATGGAGAAGTTTCTGTAGTTGAAAAGCCAAAATCGCCTTAGGACAACTGTGGTAAGGCTTTCTGACTTGAAGGAGGCTTTTTTACTTGCCTGCTATCTTCTGACGGATTAGCTTTTTTGGTGAAGAAACCTTTCTGTATATCACTTCATTTTTGCCCAGGGTTTGATTTAATACCCCAAGAAAACTTGATAAAATATGGCTGTAGACTAGATGCAAGTATGTAGAGAGCTGTCACTAAAGTACGTTACAAAAGTTATGACTCATTTGAAAAGCAATTTCATAATATTTTACACCCTTTTCTAGCCTCTTGCTAAGTCTATTTATTCTGAGCATTTGTGGGAAACTTTTTTAAGTTTAATGGTGTTTAAGATCTCTGTGACTTTACTTCTGCTACTTCAGTTCTTTGGAAATAGACCTAGTAAGCTATAAATTTCCCTATAATCATCAGTAAGTACAAGTTTTTTACTGTTCTTGCTTATGGGACAGCACTCTTGAATGAAAACGCAGTGATCCTTTGCATAGTCGCGATCTGTTATTTTTGAGATTCAATAGTTGTGAGTGATTTTTCAGCGAGCTGTGTGACCTCGGCACGTGCGCAGAACGTACCGCGAGCCCATCAGCTCGTGAATATATTATGAGGTTATGAATATATAATTGGTCCCCCCCGCTGTCACCGCCCACCAGACTTGCCGTACATGCTTCATTCTCACCGTTTAGGAGAAAGGGGAGCCGGTCCCATCACTGTGAAGCCGGGAGCGCTGCTGCGGCACAAAGGGCCTGGCACCATGCCGGCATTTCCTGGCACGGCGGCGCGGCGTGGCTGCAAACCGGGGGATGGGGGGATCGTTGCCGCTGCCAAAACCGACTTCGGGGTGGCGGCAGATGGGAGATTTAAGCCCAGGTGGACAGGAGCAGAGCCACCAACTCGGCACCGTGTTTCGGCTTTGCCGGCGCTGGCGGAACATGGAGAGCATAGTCCGGCATGTTCCGATGCCAGCGACGTGGACTCCTGATGTCAGAGTGCTGGCACTGGTACTGCCCTCACTGCCCCAAATAAAAAGTTCCCTTGTAGAATGTGTGAGGCGGAGGGAGGGTAGGAGAGGGAAGGGGAGAGCTGCGGGCAGGGCAGCAGGTCCAGGGACAAGCGGTGCTGCAGGGGCTCCTGACGTGGGACTGGGATCTGTGGTCTGGTGCTGTGCCGGCTCCTGAGTCTGTCCCTGCCCTGCACAGCTCTTTTTGCCCTGCACAGCCGCTGGTCGCCCGCGCTTCTGCAGATAGCCCCAGCGGGAGACAGACCCCGGCTGCTGTCTGCCCCATCCCGGGGCGACCGGATCAGCACTGCCTGCTTGCACCCACTCTTGCCAGAAAAGCTTTGGTTGGGGCTGTTACATTCCCGGGAAAATAAACCCCAAAACAGCCACTTTGAACAGCAGGGACTGTCCCAGCCTGTTCAGCTGCTGCTCCTGTCATACAGCGCCACGGTGGGTACCCACTGGCGCCACCTCGGCCAGCCAGCACTGAACTCATTCCCCAAGCCTCCCCCAGAGTCCTGCTCTGGAGAGGCGTGCTGCCTCTGCCGTGTTTGAACACAAGAGACACACAGCAGCAATGAGAAACACCAATAAAACTGAGCACAGATGCAGCAGCGAAAGGATAGTGGCAGGATCCTGCGGTGGGGGTGGGCACCGAACACGGCTGNTAGGAGAGGGAAGGGGAGAGCTGCGGGCAGGGCAGCAGGTCCAGGGACAAGCGGTGCTGCAGGGGCTCCTGACGTGGGACTGGGATCTGTGGTCTGGTGCTGTGCCGGCTCCTGAGTCTGTCCCTGCCCTGCACAGCTCTTTTTGCCCTGCACAGCCGCTGGTCGCCCGCGCTTCTGCAGATAGCCCCAGCGGGAGACAGACCCCGGCTGCTGTCTGCCCCATCCCGGGGCGACCGGATCAGCACTGCCTGCTTGCACCCACTCTTGCCAGAAAAGCTTTGGTTGGGGCTGTTACATTCCCGGGAAAATAAACCCCAAAACAGCCACTTTGAACAGCAGGGACTGTCCCAGCCTGTTCAGCTGCCGCCCCCTTCACACAGTGCCACGGTACCCACGGCGCCGCCCCGGCCAGCACTGAACTCATTCCCCAAGCCACCCCCAGAGTACTGCTCTGGAGAGGAGGCGTGCCACCTCCGCCGTGTTTGAACACAAGAGACACACAGCAGCAACCAGAAACCCCGATAAAAACCTCGATAAAAAAACGCAGCAGAGACACGGCAGGGAAAGGACAGTGGCAGAAAGCTAGGCTTCCACTCGGTTTTGCGGGGCAGGGGGGTGGGGAGCGCTTAGAACAGTACATTCCAGGGAAGATGGGAACCTTACTGGAGTGGAAAGGAAAAAACTTGATCTACTTTACTATACCTTTTGAATCAAAGGGCTTTCATCACAAAATGGAGAAGAAGGAAGCAAAAATTATTTACATATATATAGGAAAAAAAAAAGAGAACAAACAATACACAATGGTAACAAGGAGAAAAGAAAAACAAAATCACCAAAAAGAACATTCCACCAACCCCCCTCCCCAGCCATCAGAGGCCAAATGGCCCATCAAGAGCCATTAGCTCTCCAGCTGAAAGACAAAAGGAGTCCTCCACCTCCACCCAACAAACCTTGTTCAGGAATTCTACTTTTTGTTTATGTCATTTAATATCTACCTTTCTTAGAGTTTGAGAAGGGCATGGTAGTTATCGAAAAATTAAATGTATTCCATGTTTACCCTATTTATGGCTACTTTGTGGATTTCACTTTTCCCTGTATGTTTCCAGACCAGCGCACCCCCCCACCCTGATATTTGATATTACTGTAATCCAGTGGCTACATTTGATCTCTTTTATACATGCTAAATCTTTGACTTCTGTTTTTCCTTTTGTCCATGTTCTGTGGAATAAATGCAAACACCAATTTTTTTTGCTAATGAAAACCAACTTGTATTAATAGATTATCAGAAACATCTTTCAGACACTGACTTCCATTGTGGCTAGATACAGTCATTCCTCACTGCATTGTGACCCCTCCACTGCGAGAACTTTTTCCCGCAAATCTGCCTCAGTGATTCATGGAGCTTCCTGGCTGACGCATGTCCAGTGTCTCTGCTTCACCAAGGGGCGGTGCCCTCGCTCCCTGTGGGACAGGACTGGCCTGGCCCTGCAGGGAGGGCGCGTGGTCCCTCTCGCTCCCATTGCATTTGTTTTGACACAGTCTCTCGTTATATACTCCTGGGGAAGATGGCGGCTAGGGGCTTAGACAGGAATATTCTGTGCTGGGTCAGGTACTGGTTGATTCGTAGAGCCCAGAGAGTGGTAGTTAACGGTGTCACATCTAATTGGCGGCCAGTTACTAATGGTGTCCTACAGGGGTTGGTCTTGGGTCCGGTCCTGTTTAATATCTTTATTGGTGATATTGATGATGGGATTGAGTCCATCATGAGTAAATTTGCAGATGACACCAAGGTTGGAGCATGTGTTGATCTGTTAGAAGGTAGGAAGGCCCTGCAGAGGGATTTGGACAGATTGGAAAGATGGGCAGGTTCCAATAGGATGAGTTTTAATAAGTCTAAATGTTGGGTTCTGCACAACCCCAAGCAGAACTATAGGCTGGGAATAGAGTGTTTAGAGAGTGAGCAGGTTGAAAGGGACTTNCATTCCCCAAGCCTCCCCCAGAGTCCTGCTCTGGAGAGGCGTGCTGCCTCTGCCGTGTTTGAACACAAGAGACACACAGCAGCAATGAGAAACACCAATAAAACTGAGCACAGATGCAGCAGCGAAAGGATAGTGGCAGGATCCTGCGGTGGGGGTGGGCACCGAACACGGCTGAGCTGCTAGGCAGGAAACCAGGAGCGAACCTCTGCCACTGCCCTGGCTCTGCGCCCCGGATCAGCCCTGGCTGCTCACACGCACTCCTGCCAGAAAGCTTTGGTCGGGGCTGTTACGTTCCCGGAAAAATAAACCCCAAACAAAGCAGCTCCTTTGAACAGCAGGGACTGTCCCAGCCTGTTCAGCTGCCGCCCCCTTCACACAGTGCCACGGTACCCACGGCGCCGCCCCGGCCAGCACTGAACTCATTCCCCAAGCCACCCCCAGAGTACTGCTCTGGAGAGGAGGCGTGCCACCTCCGCCGTGTTTGAACACAAGAGACACACAGCAGCAACCAGAAACCCCGATAAAAACCTCGATAAAAAAACGCAGCAGAGACACGGCAGGGAAAGGACAGTGGCAGAAAGCTAGGCTTCCACTCGGTTTTGCGGGGCAGGGGGGTGGGGAGCGCTTAGAACAGTACATTCCAGGGAAGATGGGAACCTTACTGGAGTGGAAAGGAAAAAACTTGATCTACTTTACTATACCTTTTGAATCAAAGGGCTTTCATCACAAAATGGAGAAGAAGGAAGCAAAAATTATTTACATATATATAGGAAAAAAAAAAGAGAACAAACAATACACAATGGTAACAAGGAGAAAAGAAAAACAAAATCACCAAAAAGAACATTCCACCAACCCCCCTCCCCAGCCATCAGAGGCCAAATGGCCCATCAAGAGCCATTAGCTCTCCAGCTGAAAGACAAAAGGAGTCCTCCACCTCCACCCAACAAACCTTGTTCAGGAATTCTACTTTTTGTTTATGTCATTTAATATCTACCTTTCTTAGAGTTTGAGAAGGGCATGGTAGTTATCGAAAAATTAAATGTATTCCATGTTTACCCTATTTATGGCTACTTTGTGGATTTCACTTTTCCCTGTATGTTTCCAGACCAGCGCACCCCCCCACCCTGATATTTGATATTACTGTAATCCAGTGGCTACATTTGATCTCTTTTATACATGCTAAATCTTTGACTTCTGTTTTTCCTTTTGTCCATGTTCTGTGGAATAAATGCAAACACCAATTTTTTTTGCTAATGAAAACCAACTTGTATTAATAGATTATCAGAAACATCTTTCAGACACTGACTTCCATTGTGGCTAGATACAGTCATTCCTCACTGCATTGTGACCCCTCCACTGCGAGAACTTTTTCCCGCAAATCTGCCTCAGTGATTCATGGAGCTTCCTGGCTGACGCATGTCCAGTGCCTCTGCTTCGCCAAGGGGCGGTGCCCTCGCTCCCTGTGGGACAGGACTGGCCTGGCCCTGCAGGGAGGGCGCGTGGTCCCTCTCGCTCCCATTGCATTTGTTTTGACACAGTCTCTCGTTATATACTCCTGGGGAAGATGGCGGCTAGGGGCTTAGACAGGAATATTCTGTGCTGGGTCAGGTACTGGTTGATTCGTAGAGCCCAGAGAGTGGTAGTTAACGGTGTCACATCTAATTGGCGGCCAGTTACTAATGGTGTCCTACAGGGGTTGGTCTTGGGTCCGGTCCTGTTTAATATCTTTATTGGTGATATTGATGATGGGATTGAGTCCATCATGAGTAAATTTGCAGATGACACCAAGGTTGGAGCATGTGTTGATCTGTTAGAAGGTAGGAAGGCCCTGCAGAGGGATTTGGACAGATTGGAAAGATGGGCAGGTTCCAATAGGATGAGTTTTAATAAGTCTAAATGTTGGGTTCTGCACAACCCCAAGCAGAACTATAGGCTGGGAATAGAGTGTTTAGAGAGTGAGCAGGTTGAAAGGGACTTGGGGGTATTAGTGGACAGCAAACTCAATATGAGCCAGCAGTGTGCCCAGACAGCTAAGAGGGCCAATGGCATCCTGGCCTGAATCAGGAATGGTGTGGCCAGGAGGACAAAGGAAGTTATCCTTTCCCTGTACTCGGCACTGGTTAGGCCACATCTTGAGTATTGTGTCCAGTTCTGGGCCCCTCAATTTAAGGAAGATGTCAAGGTGCTGGAACAAGTTCAGAGAAGGGCAAGAAGGATGATGAAGGGACTGGAGGATAAGACCTATGAGGAGCGGCTTAGAGAGCTGGGTCTGTTTAGTCTGGAAAAGAGGAGGCTCAGGGGTGATCTTATCGCTGTCTATAACTGCCTGAAAGGGGGTTGTAGACAGGCAAGGGTCGGTCCTTCCTCTCTGGCCATGGGAGATAGTGAGAGGTCATGGTCTTAAGCTCCAACAAGGGAGGTTTAGACTTGACATTAGGAAAAAATTTTTCACTGAAAGAGTGATTCGGCATTGAAATGTGTTGCCCACAGAGGTGGTTGAATTGCCGTCCCTGGAGGTGTTTAAGGGTAGACTGGATGAGGTGTTGAGGGTCATGATATAAATGTTATAGCCGTTAGGTTTTAGTTGTATTATAGGTTGGACTTGATGATCTTCAAGGTCTTTTCCATCCTTATCAACACTGTGACACTGTTTATGGTCCCACAACGCCATGCCCCAGTCCTTGCCCTGCTCCTGTGTGTCTCCACGCCTGGTCCCTACAGTGGAAGGCTCACGCCACAGTATGCCCCAGGCAGCCGCTGAGACCCAGCGCAGCACTGCCACAAGTCATGCTGTCCTGTTACTCTAAGCCCAGCCAGCGGATTGACCCTCGCCGTGTGCATGTTACTGTTTCCATGGCTACAGGTGGGGAAGGCGATGTGGTCTGTACTCAGGGACTGCATGCCCAGCGCACCTGTTGATGGCGTAGCCCCAGGAAAAGTGCCTCACGAAAGTGGGACTAGGCTGGCTGCAGCAGTGGTGGAGCAAGCACTGTGTGCTGGGCCGGGGCAGCGGCGGGGCGTGCCCAGAAGTTAAGGTTTCCCGGTCTCCAAGGGCACTGACCAGAGCCCTGGGACACTCCTTCCCTGCCGTGGCCCCGGAGCTTCCCCACCGCGGAGGCAGTGCAAGTATGCGCAGTGGCAGGAGCCTGGCGGCAGCTGTGGAACCAGCGGCTTGGCTGAAGAGAAGCCCAGGGATTCTCTGGAGAGTCTCCCCAGGCAGTGAGGGCTCAGAAACGCTTCCCTTTGCTCCTGTGTGCTGTGAGAGCCCGTGGGGTGGAGCAGAAAATGCTCCCCAGCGCTCCTGATTGGTTGGGGGTGGAGCAATGGGCGTGGCCTGTATGCATGTTAATGACCCGCATGTGTTTACAAATTAGACATTTCATGAGACCCTGACGAGACCCGTTCCTCACAAAGGGTGAGGTATGTCTATAGTATGTCTGTTCTGCAGAGCAGATGCAAGTCTGGCAAATCAGGCTTTATCAGGCCTTTGGGTGTTTGAAGTCTTTGTTAAGCTGGGTCCAAACACAGAAACTCAGCACTTGAATAATTGGAGAAACCAGTACGTTGTGGATGGTCTTAAAGAACAGTTTGTTCTTGCTGCTTCCCTTGTGGAAGGTCATGGAAACTCACTGGTTGGTTTGTCCTTCAACCTCTATGTACATCAAAGATCCTGACATCTTGATCTCTAGTGTGCAGGTGACTTACAGATGTTCCTAAAGCTTATACTGGCAGAACTTAAAACGTGTAGCCTTTCAAAAACTAGCGTGTGGAAGTGTCTGCGTCCCCTCTCTTTGTGCTTTTGATTTTTATGTATAAATATATTATATATATATAAAAAAAAATATTTACAAACATTTATAAATATTTATAAATTAATTAGGTCACTTTATTAATCTATTAGTGTGACGTAAACTCAGCTTTCAAGGTTCACTGAAATTTTATGGCTTCCTTCTAAGAGTATCAGGTAAAGCTACACTGAAAATTGGTGTTCTCAGTTAAGAACAGATATATGTATCGTGGCAGAATAAGTAGTCATTTTTTTAGCTATGTTAGGCCCATTTTGCAGAAATGATTTTAATTACCTAAGGTATATTAGCACTGTGATGATTGATTGATTGACCAATTGATTGATTGGCACAAGTGCATGTGGAGGAAGTGCTGATATCCTGCATTGAAACTTTGATGGTTTTTTCTTCCTCTCTAGATCTGTTTTCTTGGTCTTTTTTTCCAGTACTGTTATATTGATATTTTTGCCATTTGGAGAAAATTTATTCATCATCTTTATGATAGTACCCCATAGATTTAAATGTCATTGTCTTGGAAATACCAAGATCAGGATCCTGATTGTTAAGGGTAAACATGTATTTTCATAGATCTAATAAGCAGCTAGCTGCTGTGTGTTTATCTAAAAATAAAATAAATGCATCTGAGTGAGACCTAAAACAACACGTTACTCCAGTCCCGGCAAATGTTAGTATTAAATGGTGAGATTCTTATAATCTGCTATTTGTCAAGAAATAAAGCATATTCTACTTCTCCCAATAAAAATACAGTTGGCCCTCTTGCACTTTGCACCCCCCATATTGCGGCTCCAGATATTAGCAGCATGATATTTTAGCTATGAAGGAGGCCCATTTCCACAACTGCACATGTGCGACCTGCCTCCACCATAGCATCGGCACGGGCGGCGGTGGTGGCGGTGGCGTGGGCAGTGGGAGCGCGGGTGGTGCCGGCACAGGCAATGGTGGCAGCGTGGGTGGCGGCATGAGCGCCATTCAACACAGAAGTAGGGCTTCATGGAACCTCATTAGGACCATGGGTCTACGATATTGAAGACCCAACTGTAGTTTTGTTACAGCAAAAAATTTGTATTCTGATGTCATCCTGTCTTGGGTGTAAATATGTCCCATTTCTCTCTTTTTATTTTTTCGGCAGGTTATTTGGGAAGGGAATACTTTGCTGAACACAACAGCACAAGATGACTTATGAGTCCTGCTCTTCATGGGAGCCTGTCTGGATTGGTATGTTTTATGTTTTGTTTGTTGGGGTTTTTTTGCTGCACTGACATACAGTGATTGCATGTATGTTCCAAAGGTCCACTTAAAATTCAGGAAGCCAAGCATTTGTGAGGCTTCCAACTTGTTAGTTGCATCTTAATAATTGGATGGGCACTATGAATTAAAATAGTGTATTTTCAATAATGTTTTGAATCTTTACTGTTGTTCTAGGTGTTACAGTATTCAATTAGCTCTTCATCATGGATACAGTTAATGTGATCATTGTGCTAATGGGAAAATGAGAAGTTCAGAGAAATATGACAGTACTAGAAATGAACCTAGAACTGTGTAAGTCCTTTCGTGTGATCCATGAATTGAGAACATGGGTTTTTCCCAAGAGCTAAGAAAATAGAATTATTCTTTACATTCTGCATGTTTGTGGTTTAGAATAGTAATAATGATTCCCATGGTTTACATTTCTTGGCAGGCAATGGCTCTCTGAATTAAGGACAGAAGGAAATATCCTCAAGATGGCCTTAAGCTGCGCCAGGGGAGGTTTAGACTGAACGTTTGGAAGAGGTTTTTCACAGAGAGTGATCGCTCATTGAATGGTCTGCCCAGGGAGGTGGTGGAGTCACCATCCCTGGAGGTGTTTAAGAATAGGCTGGATGAGGCAATTAGTGCCATGGTTTAGACAATGGGTTGGTGTTGGGTTACAGGTTGGACTTGATGATCTCCAAGGTCTCTTCCAACCTTGCTAATACTGTGTGATACTGTGTGTGTGAAGTCTATTAGTTGTACTAAATGAGCCAAGGCAGAGGTGACTGTTTCCCACAGCACTTGCCTATAAAAATTGAACAGTAGTGTTTACAGAGTGGAAAAAAGGACAGTTTCCTAAATTGAAGTAATGCCTCTCATGAACACTTTTATGGGTCATCTACTCATGCAGTGTAGTTGATTAGTTTCAATTTAGGATATGTAAATAGGTATTAAAATTTAAAACTGCTGGTTCCTTTTAGGTGAGAACATTGTCCCTGCTGATTTGTGCTCTGACTCATTCTTTGCACTGGCTTTAGCAGAAAGGATTCCATTGCAACTTGTTCCTGCCTCTGCTTAATTGCATAAGGAACTGTGCTTGATTTGTATTGAGAGAGACGTATGTCCTGGGCTGCTTTGTACAATAGTGGGGTGTCAGAGACCACATACTTGAGTATTTTGTATTGGCACATAAATTGTTTTGAAAACAAAATAAGCCCATGGCTTTCATGCTTATTAAGAATATTTTGCTTTCTAAATGGTTTTTTATGTTGCAAAAATCAATTTTGCCAAAATTTGCATTTTAAATAAAGCCATTGGTAGAAGCTATAAAGCATTCAGAAGCTTCTGATTTGTGTCCACTTAAAACGTACCAGAGAAATAGGATTGTTGCGCCAAGCGTTGCAAGCTTCAAGTTTCTGAATAAGAGTGATTTTTTTATGTGCTGAACCAAATTTTGGTGTTGGTCAGCATTGAAAATAGGCTTGCTTTTAGCAGACAAATGTAATAAATTGTGGAACATGTTGACAGCTGTTTGTAGTGTGTTCTGATCTATTAACTTATTATGGCACTGTTATGTTCCCTGTTTTATATGTGTTAGAGTTACTGGTTTTGACTGATGTCCGCTTTGCATATACGTTACAATCTTTTATTTCCAGTTGAGCATGCTTTCTGAATTTTGAATAGAAACCTTTTAGCTTCTAAAGCTGTTAAAAACAGACGCCATAGTTCTAGCAATAATTATATTTGATGAATGGGATTTGCGTGTTATTTAGCTTTAAGTGTGGACTTCATTGAAATAGTTTTGTCTATTATGTTCCATAAAAAGAAAGTTGAATTTGAGTGAGAACCTTGCTTGAGAGAAAATGTGCACACACAGTAAATTTCAGCACTGAAATTGAAAAAATTACTTTTTGCATCTGAAAAGAATCTGTGAGAGTACATATTCTAAAAGTGAGAATGCTGTGACAAAAAGTTATCTGTCTGCCTCTTACTTGAGTACTTGACCATCAATAGCCTTACCCACTTAAACTATCAAAGCATCGTTATCTTTTACAAGCTATATGATTACCATTCAGCAATGCCTGTGGCTTTGAAATGGCAAGATCTGTCTTTCCGAAAGAGCGAGTAAGAATTGAAATGAAACTGCTATGAAGTTATCCTATTGGCTCCATTCATCTTATATGTATTTCCATCTTTACATAGTTTTGGGAAAGTTGGAAGGAGAGGAGGAAGGATGGAGGCACATGTTTATTAACCATGTTGATGCTTATGGTAGAAGCCCTTTAAGAAGGGAGAAAAGAAAAGGAGAAAAATTTGTCTGACTGCAACAGAAGAAATCATCTTGAATTTATTGGCTGAATTGTCAGTCACTTTTATGAAGGATGATAGCCAAGAAAGAGTATTGCCTGCAGGTTAGAGAAGTGTAAATCTAAATCACATCTGAGCATGCAGATGCAGTATATGCTGCACAGAGAGATTTTGTAGCTGAGAGTGATAAACAGAGTACAGAGAAGGGTGCTGCTTGGAGATCATCAGCAAGCAGTGACTACAAGAGCAACTCTCAAGAGTTACTTTCTATATGGGATCCAAAGCCTCCAGTCCTCCTACTACGTTAGATGTTTTCATTCCAACAGCTGATCACTACTCACTCTTTTGTCCTCAAAAAGCTATGGCTAATGACTTATGCAACAGTCAAATGGCCTGTACCCACTTCCCACTTCAAGCAGTTGGCTAGGTCCAGACAGCAACCAGCATGAGATCTTTCTTCTCATCTCTTAATGCCACACAGAAAAACTTACAAGTGTCACACTGAGGGGAGGAAGCACAAAATAGGAGGTAGCTATCTGCATAGAAAACTGGGATGGTGAGAGAGCATATGTGAGATTATTTTTCTTAGACACTTTTTCTGCATTTGTTAGGAATAGACTTATAGATGCCTGTGAACCCTTTGTCCTTTTCTATAATCTGGATGCTACTGTCTTGGGTGGTGTGGGGTAGCACGATCTTCCTGACATGGACATCTGTATAAAGATCATGTGAAATATATCCTAAATCGCCGTATAAATCCACAGATGCTATAAGGCATCCATAACATCCTGTGGCAAGTGTTTTCACAGTTGGTTGTGAAAACATTTAGTTGTGAAATAATTTCCAGATCTGGGCTGCTGAGTTTCAGAAAGACATGGACATATTGGAGCAGAGTGAGGGGCTCAAAAGATAATGGAGATACTGAAGCATCCCTTCGATGAGGAAAGGCTGAGAGAGTTGAGACTGTTCAGGCTAGAGCAGAGATGGCTCGGGGGGGGTCTTAACAATATATGCATATATATACAGTATATCCCTGCTGCATTGCAAGCCCTCCATTTTGACCTTGTGGATTTGCAACGAAAATTTCTCGCAATTTTGCTCCAGCCATTTGCAGGGTTCCCTGGCTGATGCATGCGCAGTGCCTCTGCTCTGCTGAGGGGTGGTGCTGGCACTCCCTGTGGGGCAGGAGTGGCTCAGGCCCGCGGGGATGACCAGGAGTCACGCTGTCCCCTGTTACTCTAAGCGCAGCCAGGGAACTGAGACCTCCCCCCCGCTGCCGGGCGCATGTTACTGTTTCTATGGCTACAGGTCGGTAAGGGGAGTGCCCCAGGAAAGTGGAGCTGGCCGTGGCGGCCAGCGGGACATGCTCACTCTGCTGCCGCAGCTGCAGCCCACCCACATGGTGTGGGGCCGGGATGCGGCAGGCACGAGCCCCGGGGCCGGAGGGGTAGCTGGGTGGGGAACAGCGGTGCAGCGTTTGGGCTGTGAGCGCGCATGGTCACAGCAGTCCGGCCCTGTCTGCAGAAGCGGCAGCATTGCCGAAGAGAAACCCAGGGATTCCTGAGGGGGTCTGCCAAGTCAGACAGGGCTCAGAAATGCTTCTCTTTGCTCCCCTGTGCTGAGAGAGCCCGTGTGGAAGAGCAGAAAAGTGTCTGCAGCACTCCAGGGAGGGTGGAGCAATGGGCATGGCCTGCATTTGTGCTTGCGAATTTGACATTCTGCGAGAGCCTTGGCATGACCCGTTCCTTGCAAATGAGGGGGTATAACTGTGTATATATATATATATATATATATAAGTATATGCCTTCAGGGAGGGTGCAAAAAGGACAGAGCCAGGCTCTTTTCAGTGATGCCAGGTGACAGGGCCAGAGGCAATGGGTACAAACTGAAACAGCAGGTTCTCCCTGAGCATCAGCAAGCAACTTTTTTTCCACTGTGAGTGTCCCTGCCTCTCATGTGAGAGGTTGGTAGTTCAATTCCCGCCAGGGAGGCAGTGGTGCCGTTTAAGAGTTAGACTTGATGACCCTTGTGGGACCCTGCCAGCTCAGAATATTCTGTGAATCTGTAAATTCTGTGAATCTGTGGAATTGATTATTGTCTCTAAGAGGGTTTTACATTTACCTAATGGCAGATTAATTTCTTTTAGAGCCTTGGTGGAGACACCTTGTCAAAGCCAATCAGAAGTGCAAAAGTTACCTTTGCTGGGTTATTACTTACAGACCTCTAAAAGATACGGCCCTGGGGATCTAATTTTCTTACTCTAAGACTTCAAATCTAGAATTATTTGTTGAATTTATGCTGTTTTGCAGTCCCTTCAGTGTTCTTGACTTGTGAAGTCATAAACCTCAGTGGAACTTTGGGTGAGATTTTCTTGTTCCTTGCTAAAATTTTTCTTATTTTTTCTAGAAAGTTCTGTTGGGCTTTTTGCTGTTGGTTGCGTACTTAATTCTAAAAGATGCGTTAAAGAAGACTGGTAAAGGAAAAGTTTTAAAGACTAAAGAAAAAAGAGTTTTGTCTACTATGTATGCTTGAGCCTGTAATTAACATTGTGACTTTCTCTGTAAGAATTAAAGAATGGAGAGAAAGAAAAATCTAGAATAAAGTTAATGGAATTTTTCATTTTTGCAAAATGTCAGTGTACTTAGTAAACTTTTGCGGAGTTTTACAATCTTTGAAATATACAGTACTCCCTTGCTACTTCACACTTCAGTGTTCGCAGCTTCAGTACATGGTGGATTTTTTCCTGCAAGGCAGATGCTGCTCCCAGACCACCCCAGGTGGGCTCACTCCATTTCAGACCAGCAGGAGCTGCTGTCTGGCCTCCCATGAGTTTTTCTGATGTTTCAAGAGGTAACAGTGGAGGGACAATGACAAAGAAAAGCTTAAGGAGCAGTCCTCTTCTTTTTTTTCTGACATGGCATTGCACCTGAGGACACTATTGGCTAATCCAGCCAGTATCGAGCCTGCTGATCGGCTCAAATACTACTTAGCAGATTTCATTTATCACAGCATCTTTCTGGAACCAATCCTCCATGAAATTCGAGGGATTACTGTAATAGAAAATGATCACATTCCCTCCCATTCAAGCAGTAAGACTTCTAGCAAGTGCAATTTGTGTGACTCTACTTGTATGACAAGGTTTTGGTAGCAGGGAACCTACAGGCATGTTTTCTGTGAGAAGCTGCCAGAAGCTTCTTGTGTGGCCAGCAGAACCAATGTCAGTCAGCACCAAGACAAATCCACCGCTGGTCAAGACCGAGCCCATCAGCAGCAGTGGTAGCAACTCTGGGATAATAGATTTAAGAAGGGAAAAAATGTTAACTGTGCAGGAAGAAATTGCAGTTGGAGAGAGGAGTGAGAATGTATGTGAGCTATGCAGAACCAGTGAGGTGCACCAGGCATCAGAGCAGAGATGCTTCTGCAGCCCATGGTGAAGCGGGCTGTTCATCTGCAGCCCATGGAGGTCCACAGTGGAGCAGATTTCCAGCCCATGGAGGACTCAGTCCATCTGAGAGGGGGTGTCCAGTCAGGGTCAGCCCACCGCAACAGTCAATTAAATTAGGATTTAAAAAAATAATGTCTTTTTATGATACCATTGAAAATTAAAGGACCTGGAGAGGCTATTCATTTGTCTTAAATAAGAATGCTGAAGGTGGTCTGGCCCTTGGACATCATCTAGAAGTAGAGCCTACACATAGTCAGGGAATAGCTTTGCTATAGAATGGAAGGAGCAGACCCTGCAGATGTTGCTTGATGAATTCTTGGCAACAGCCTGAGCTAGCTTGTGTTTGGACTGTTAGATTGGACTCCTAGGTGAGATTTTGTTGTCTTACAGTTAATTTTTTTGTTGGTGAAGTATTATTCAGTGAACAGTAAACTTTTTATCCTACAAGAAGCATGTGGTCCTTGTGTAAATTCATTAAAAAAAAAAAAAAATCTTCCTCCCTTCACTTTTGCCTGACATTCATACCAAGCAGAACCAACATAAATACTGAGGGCAGGATTTGTGCTATCAAATATAAGCTGCTTGTGTTAGCAGCACAGGCTTGTCACCATGTGCAGAGATGGAGGAGAGAGATTGCTCTCTGAAAATGCCTCTACCCCTCTTCTGACTATAAACATGAAAACAGCCAGAAGGGACTATTGCAGTCATCCAGAATGAATGAGGTGAATCCTGCTTTGTGTTTCTGGCTGTAGTGATCTATTTTCCAGTTTGATCAGGTGCCAATGTGCTCTGAGTGTCTTTAACAATCCAAGATGGAGGTGAGCTAGCACAAGAAAGGGAAGACAGTTCTCAACTCCTTTGCATTTTATTTGTAACAATGTGTACGCTTAAGTATATGTGATAATATAATATAGTAATACCTCGTCCTTCACAAGGAATGGGTCTCCCCAAGGTCTCACAAACTGTCAAATTCGCAAACACGCACTTGTCATTAATATGCATACCAGCCACGCCCATTGCTCCACTCCCAGCCAATCAGGAACACTGGGGGGCATTTTCTGCTCGTCCCCATGGGCTCTCCCGGCACGGGGGAGCAAAGGGAAGTGTTTCTGAGCCCTCTGTGCTGGGGAGACTCCCTGGAGAATCCCTCAGCTTCTCTTCAGCCAAGCTGCTGCTTCCGCAGCTGCTGCCGGGCTGCTGCCACTGCGCATGCTTGCACTGCCTCTGCGGAGGGGGACGCTCCGGGCCACAGTGGGAAGGGGTGTCCCATGACGCTGGTCAGCACTTACGAAGCCTGGGAAACCTTAACTTTGTGACACTGCGACATGCGGGACCCCTTATGGTAGGGGTGGTGTCAGTGTCAGAGTTTCTTTCCCTTTAACATCCGCTGGTCCTGGGAGCGCTGGCTGTATTGACCCAGCTGAACAGCGCTTCCCCCTACTGCAGTGGGGGGAGGGCATGGGGGAACAGAATCCTCCTTCTGGCGCAGCAGCTGTGGCAGCTGCGTGAGCACGTCCCGGCGCTGCCCCATCCCAGCACACAGCATTGGCCCCACCACCACCATGGCGAGCCTAGACCCAATTTCCCTGGGGCTACATCATCACCAGGTGCACCGGGCGCACAGTCCCTGGGCACAGACTGCATTATCTTCCTCTCCTGTAGCCATGGAAACAGTACCATGCCTGGTGAGANCACTCCCAGCCAATCAGGAACACTGGGGGGCATTTTCTGCTCGTCCCCATGGGCTCTCCCGGCACGGGGGAGCAAAGGGAAGTGTTTCTGAGCCCTCTGTGCTGGGGAGACTCCCTGGAGAATCCCTCAGCTTCTCTTCAGCCAAGCTGCTGCTTCCGCAGCTGCTGCCGGGCTGCTGCCACTGCGCATGCTTGCACTGCCTCTGCGGAGGGGGACGCTCCGGGCCACAGTGGGAAGGGGTGTCCCATGACGCTGGTCAGCACTTACGAAGCCTGGGAAACCTTAACTTTGTGACACTGCGACATGCGGGACCCCTTATGGTAGGGGTGGTGTCAGTGTCAGAGTTTCTTTCCCTTTAACATCCGCTGGTCCTGGGAGCGCTGGCTGTATTGACCCAGCTGAACAGCGCTTCCCCCTACTGCAGTGGGGGGAGGGCATGGGGGAACAGAATCCTCCTTCTGGCGCAGCAGCTGTGGCAGCCGCGTGAGCACGTCCCAGCGCTGCCCCATCCCAGCACACAGCATTGGCCCCACCACCACCATGGCGAGCCTAGACCCAATTTCCCTGGGGCTACATCATCACCAGGTGCACCGGGCGCACAGTCCCTGGGCACAGACTGCATTATCTTCCTCTCCTGTAGCCATGGAAACAGTACCATGCCTGGTGAGAGTCAGTCCCCCGACTGGGCTTAGAGTAACACTGGATGGCGTGACTTGTGGCAGTGCTGCACTGTGTTTCAGCAGCCGCCTGGGGCATCCTGTGACATGAGCCTGCCACTATAGGGACAGGATGTGGAGACACACAGGGTGGGGGCAGGGACCAGGGCATGGCACCATGGGACCATGAATGCCATGGGAGCGAGAGGCAGGCCGGGCCAGTCCCACCCCACAGGGAGTGCCGGTGCTGCCTCTTGGCAAAGCACTGTGCATGCATTGGCTGGGAAGCTTCATAAATCACTGAGGCAGGTCTGTGAAAAAAATCTCACAAGTCAGCGAGGTCGCAATGGAGAAGTCACAATGCAGCGAGGTATTACTGTGCTAGTACATGTAAAGACAGTAAATACAAGACAGCACATGTAAACCATAAAAGGAAATGTTGCATTTTGTCATTACCGAAAGAGAGCCACAGAAACTAGAGGGCCTGCAAGAAGACTGGAGAAAAACTTTTTACAAGGATATGCAGTGATAGAAAAAGGAGCTATGGGCTTAAGCTGGAGTGGAGGAGAATTAGACTATGTACTAGGAAGAAATTCTTTACTGTGGGGGTGTCCTGGTGTCAATTAAAATGGAGTATGAATTGAATTTAGAAATACTTGAATAATATATAGAGAGAAATAAGAACTTTATTGGGAGAAAGAAAAAAAATATATAACAAATATGGAGGTGTTTAAGAAAAGGCTGGATGCTGTACTTAGTAGCATGACCTAGGTAATAGGATAATGTGTTATTGGTACGATGGTGTGTTGGTAGCAGGATGACAACAGGTTAAGTAACAGGTGATAGGTTGGACTTGATGATCTCTATGGTCTTTTCCAACCTTACTAATTCTGTGATTCTGTGAAATGTATATATATATATACGTTTGAACAACAACAATAGTAATACCAACAACAAGGGAACAATGATGACTGTAGACAGCTGGGGATAAAAAATCAAACACCGAGGGGGGCCAAGTTCAAGGGAGACCAGGGCACCCTGGGGTTGCCAAGGGCAGGGGAATAGGGTTCAGGGTAGGCAAACCAGTGGAGTAACATGCAGCAATTCTTTTCTGAAATGTCCGAGGGGCTGCAGGGAGATTCAGCAATCAACAGGGGGAAGGCTGTAGTGTAATGAGGAGTCAAAGGTCCACATAGTCCTGGGCAAAATGGCAGCAGTAGAGATCAGAGGAGCAAACAAGGCTTCCTCAGTCCATAAGATCCACAACCCCCCCTTCTGTGAGGCCTGGCAGCTGTAGTTGTAGGGGCNAGGTGCCACAACCCCCCCTTCTGTGAGGCCTGGCAGCTGTAGTTGTAGGGGCTCAGGCCCTCTCCCATTGGCCCCCTCCCACTGGCCATCACTCAGCCCGTCCCAGCTCTCGGGCCCTCCCCTAGTCACATACCTTGCCAGGAAGGGAAGATTTCACCTGTTTGTCAGGTGAAAAAGAGAAAGCCCCTCCCCTGGCCACATGCCTTGAGGGGGAGGAAAGGAGAGATAAGAAAGGAACCCTATTGTCTGTTCCAGTAAAAAGGAGAAAAGTTTTACGATAGGGCCGTCTCCATAACAGGGGGTGTTAAGGCACTGGAACAGGTTGCCCAGATAAATTGTGAATGTCTCATCCTTGGCACTGTTTAAGGCCTTGTTAGACAGGGCTCTGAGCAACCTGTCTAACCATGGAAAGGTGTCCCTGTCCATGGCAGGGGTTTTGGAAGTAGATGATCTTTATAGTCCCTTCCTGCCCAAACCATTCTGTGACTATATAATGGCGAGGGAGGGAGTTCCACAGTCTAAGGATTAGATCTACAAGAAAAAAGAAGGTGCACATGGCTAAATTATATGGGATACTAAGATAAATTAACAAAGACATGCTTAGACCAATGAAAGCACGAAAACTTGCTGCCAGGGAAAGAGTTGTAATGAGCAAAGAAGAGAGAGTTTCCCACACCTTGATATGAGTCAGTCTCTAAATACAACAAGTTAGGAAATTTTTATGCTATGGACAGGTTACTTGATGATTAGTAGCAGGTTAAGATGTTTTGCATGTGTTTCCTGAGACATCTGATGTGGATGACTGACACAGAACCAAGAATTCTGTATTATGTACAATAACTTGGATAGATAGGCTTTTTCATGCTTAACAAACAGGCAGATAGGTGATACTGATACTACTTGAGCTGTTCAAAAATGTTATTAAAGTTTCCAGCTGTAGGCAATTTCAAAACAAAAAAATGAATTTAGTTTAAAAATTACGGTATTTAAGTAAAGATACTTCCTGACTTATTTGTTCTAAATCAATACAGTTTGTTTTCAAGCACAGTTTTCCTGTCTTGGTTATGGTAAAAAAAACTTGGTGGTTGAGAATGTTGTATGATAGGAGCAGGATCTATAAGAAAAGAGCCAAATATTTTGAGACTTATGCATCTGTTACTTAAGTAAATTGTGTCAACCTGAAGTGTAAACAGGTATTAAAGATGCTTTTGTCATTAAGGAAAGCTGAGCAATCATTTGGTTCCCATTGGTTTCAGAGGGTTTTACTCTGTTTCTTTACATTTCTTTCTTCTTTTTCAGATGGAAGTACTGACATGAACTTAAGAACTTCGATGATTTCAGGCATTAAATTTTGATTGTTAAACCGTCAGTTAAAAATACTGCCTGAACAAGATGAAATGCCTTGAAGACCTTTGGTTCTACTTTCATTTCTCCTGAAGCAATGGTTTTCTCAGCAATGTTGACGCTGGCCCATTCTGGGACCTCAAATGCTACTTTTATTGTTTATGAAAATGCCTATACGAATTTTACCACTCCCCAGTTCTTGCTTCGTAGTGGCACGACACAGCCATTGAGATACAGTTCAGGTGCTGTGCTCACCACTGAGAGAAGTACTTTCCTGGTAAACACTACAGCTATCTTGCCATCGCAAGAAGTTTTCAGGAGCTTGAGTTTGCCACTCCAGATCATTCTTTCTGCTGCTATGATATTTATCCTATTGGTTTCTTTCCTTGGAAACTTTGTTGTCTGCCTCATGGNCGAGGGGGGCCAAGTTCAAGGGAGACCAGGGCACCCTGGGGTTGCCAAGGGCAGGGGAATAGGGTTCAGGGTAGGCAAACCAGTGGAGTAACATGCAGCAATTCTTTTCTGAAATGTCCGAGGGGCTGCAGGGAGATTCAGCAGTCAACAGGGGGAAGGCTGTAGTGTAATGAGGAGTCAAAGGTCCACATAGTCCTGGGCAAAATGGCGGCAGTAGAGATCAGAGGAGCAAACAAGGCTTCCTCAGTCCATAAGATCCACAACCCCCCCTTCTGTGAGGCCTGGCAGCTGTAGTTGTAGGGGCTCAGGCCCTCTCCCATTGGCCCCCTCCCACTGGCCATCACTCAGCCCGTCCCAGCTCTCGGGCCCTCCCCTAGTCACATACCTTGCCAGGAAGGGAAGATTTCACCTGTTTGTCAGGTGAAAAAGAGAAAGCCCCTCCCCTGGCCACATGCCTTGAGGGGGAGGAAAGGAGAGATAAGAAAGGAACCCTATTGTCTGTTCCAGTAAAAAGGAGAAAAGTTTTACGATAGGGCCGTCTCCATAACAGGGGGTGTTAAGGCACTGGAACAGGTTGCCCAGATAAATTGTGAATGTCTCATCCTTGGCACTGTTTAAGGCCTTGTTAGACAGGGCTCTGAGCAACCTGTCTAACCATGGAAAGGTGTCCCTGTCCATGGCAGGGGTTTTGGAAGTAGATGATCTTTATAGTCCCTTCCTGCCCAAACCATTCTGTGACTATATAATGGCGAGGGAGGGAGTTCCACAGTCTAAGGATTAGATCTACAAGAAAAAAGAAGGTGCACATGGCTAAATTACATGGGATACTAAGATAAATTAACAAAGACATGCTTAGACCAATGAAAGCACGAAAACTTGCTGCCAGGGAAAGAGTTGTAATGAGCAAAGAAGAGAGAGTTTCCCACACCTTGATATGAGTCAGTCTCTAAATACAACAAGTTAGGAAATTTTTATGCTATGGACAGGTTACTTGATGATTAGTAGCAGGTTAAGATGTTTTGCATGTGTTTCCTGAGACATCTGATGTGGATGACTGACACAGAACCAAGAATTCTGTATTATGTACAATAACTTGGATAGATAGGCTTTTTCATGCTTAACAAACAGGCAGATAGGTGATACTGATACTACTTGAGCTGTTCAAAAATGTTATTAAAGTTTCCAGCTGTAGGCAATTTCAAAACAAAAAAATGAATTTAGTTTAAAAATTACGGTATTTAAGTAAAGATACTTCCTGACTTATTTGTTCTAAGTCAATACAGTTTGTTTTCAAGCACAGTTTTCCTGTCTTGGTTATGGTAAAAAAAACTTGGTGGTTGAGAATGTTGTATGATAGGAGCAGGATCTATAAGAAAAGAGCCAAATATTTTGAGACTTATGCATCTGTTACTTAAGTAAATTGTGTCAACCTGAAGTGTAAACAGGTATTAAAGATGCTTTTGTCATTAAGGAAAGCTGAGCAATCATTTGGTTCCCATTGGTTTCAGAGGGTTTTACTCTGTTTCTTTACATTTCTTTCTTCTTTTTCAGATGGAAGTACTGACATGAACTTAAGAACTTCGATGATTTCAGGCATTAAATTTTGATTGTTAAACCGTCAGTTAAAAATACTGCCTGAACAAGATGAAATGCCTTGAAGACCTTTGGTTCTACTTTCATTTCTCCTGAAGCAATGGTTTTCTCAGCAATGTTGACGCTGGCCCATTCTGGGACCTCAAATGCTACTTTTATTGTTTATGAAAATGCCTATACGAATTTTACCACTCCCCAGTTCTTGCTTCGTAGTGGCACGACACAGCCATTGAGATACAGTTCAGGTGCTGTGCTCACCACTGAGAGAAGTACTTTCCTGGTAAACACTACAGCTATCTTGCCATCGCAAGAAGTTTTCAGGAGCTTGAGTTTGCCACTCCAGATCATTCTTTCTGCTGCTATGATATTTATCCTATTGGTTTCTTTCCTTGGAAACTTTGTTGTCTGCCTCATGGTCTACCAGAAGGCGGCTATGCGATCTGCAATTAACATCCTCTTAGCAAGCCTGGCTTTTGCAGACATGCTGCTGGCAGTGCTGAATATGCCATTTGCTCTGATAACAATCATTACCACTCAATGGATTTTTGGGGATATATTTTGCAGAGTTTCTGCCATGTTCTTCTGGCTTTTTGTCATAGAGGGGGTAGCCATTCTTGTTATTATTAGTATTGACCGATTTCTTATCATAGTTCAGAGGCAAGATAAACTCAACCCTTACCGTGCAAAGATTCTCATTATGATCTCCTGGGCAGCATCCTTTGTTGTTGCTTTTCCATTATCAGTAGGGAATCCTAATCTGCAGATACCCTCAAGAGCACCTCAGTGTGTTTTTGGCTACTCTACAAGCCCAGGTTACCGAGCCTATGTGATAGTTATCTTGCTAATTTCTTTTTTTATTCCATTCCTGGTAATGCTGTATTCTTTTATGGGCATACTCAACACTGTCCGCCACAATGCAGTTCGTATCCATAGCCACCCTGATAGCATATGTCTCAGCCAGGCCAGCAAACTTGGTCTCATGAGCTTACAGAGACCCTTTCAGATGAATATTGATATGAGCTTTAAAACTCGTGCCTTCACAACCATCTTGATTTTGTTCCTTGTCTTCATAGTCTGTTGGGCACCATTCACCACGTACAGCCTTATTGCCACGTTCAACAGCCACTTCTACTACAAGCACAACTTTTTTGAGATAAGCACTTGGCTCCTTTGGCTCTGCTACCTCAAGTCTGCACTGAACCCACTGATTTACTACTGGAGAATTAAGAAGTTTCATGACGCGTGCTTGGACTTGATGCCCAAATTCTTCAAGTTTTTGCCACAGCTACCTGGTCACACAAGGCGACGCATTCGACCTAGTGCCATTTACGTCTGTGGGGAGCATCGGTCGGTGGTGTGAAACTGCGGTTGCTTGACAATGATTGTTGTTTTCTGGGATTACTTGTTTTTAGGCTTTAGGTTGAATTTTGTTTTGTTTCATATGGCTTTTTCAGTGTGGCCGTATCTTATAACTTGATTAAATTTTCCAGTACTCTGTGCAATTTTGGGAAGAAAGACAGAGGGAGGGAAAGTGATTGGTTATATGTAGTTGGATGTACTACCAGAATACAATGTAAACAAAATAACAAACGTTACCTCTGGGATTCCATGGAAATCCATTCTTTTAAATGGAAACTGCATTTGTAACATTTTGTCAGGTTTATGCTTACTAGGCCTGCAATTGCTTCTAATTGTAGGGACTTTTTTTATGCTGCTAAGATACACGGTGTATTTAGTTGGTGTAATTTTTCTGAAAAATGTTGCTGCTGTCTGCTAATATATTAGAGCCAAAAAATGTCATTAGATTACTTCTATTTAATTTAATTTAACAATATTTCAGAAGTTTTCATGATAACATTAGGAAACTTTTTTTAGTATTTCCATTAATAATTTTACGCACTTTATAACACTATGTTCATTGAAATTTTTTGTTCTGTATTGAAGGCATATTATTATTGCTATAATGACGTATTTCTTATGTTGGTGAATTTCAATGAAAGACCTATGTAAGCTCTAGGAGGGCAGTTTACATTGGTATAACTACATGTAGAGTCATAAATCTGCTCTTTTTCTAACAATTGGCCAAAGTTAACATTACCTGCTCAGTTATCAGAGGAGCTGGAAAGACAAAACAGGAATGGAAGGGAAACACAGCAACAAAAATATGACCCGAGGTTTAGACTAACACAAGATTTAATAAAATATTGTTCATGTGAGAAGTTTTTGCAAGGTAAAGGGTGACTGTAGTTATTATTTGAGGCGCTTAAAAGCTACTCAAACCTGATGAAGTGCCTGAAAACCTATCTGAAATAGTGACTTTTTGGGCCTGAAATTTACACTGTGTTGATAAAATGATGTTTCTTCTTGGAGCTTTTATAAGGCTAGGTGTGCTCTACACTGCTGAAATCATGCTGTGAGGCATTTGTTGGGATAGGATTAGAAATAGTAGGGTAAACCAGCAAAGAGAGAACAAATAACCCCTAGCTGAGGTTAGGATTTATTCTACGTAGTAATTGAGGGAGAAGAAAAAATCTTCAATTATTTTACAATTTAAATATTGGACCAAACCCATAAACAGACAATCAAAGAATCACAGAATGGCTTGGTTTGTAAGGAATTGTAGAGATCATGTAGCTCCAATCCCCCTGCCATGAGGAGAGACACCTTGCACTAGGTTAGGTTGCTCAAAGCCCCATCCTCCTTGGCATTGAACGCTTCCAAGGGTGGCACATCCACCTGTTCCAGTGCTTGACCACTCTCAAAGGGAAGAATTTCTTCCTTTGTCTCACCTAAAACTACTCTATTTCAGCTGTTACTCCTTATAATAAACAGCCAGCAGAGTTTGCTCAGGATGTAAGTTAAATTCTCCTTTTCCCTCTGATACTACTTTACATTGATTTTTTTCATTGCTCCTTTGTCTCTGTAGTGGCTGCTGCCTCAAGGGTTTACTCTGCTGTTGTCCTCTATTAGACATCAGCTTCTCTCCCTGAAATGCCAAACTACCTGTCTGATTAATGTCAGGCTGTCTTGATACCTGCCTGGAAAGCAGAAAGGCAAAGATTTTCCTTGATGATAGCAAACCAGACTCAGATTTTAAAATTTTTTTTTCAATCAGCTAAATAAATATTTATTATGAGATAAGTAAAATTAAGACTTAGGTTTGGACTTTGAAGCCAAATCCCCAGTTGCTCTGAGAGTGGGGAAGGAGACCTGGAGAATTTGTGTGTCCTTGCAGTGAGCATTTTGGGCACATAACCTAGACCAGGGACATGGATGTACAACAAACTTAACTAGAGCTATGGTTTGGGTTTCTCTTTCTTGCACCTCTCTTTCAGTGCCCCAGAAGCAAATAATAGCAATTATACTTTTTTCTTGTACCTGAGGAGGAGATAATATCAATTTTATCTGCTTCTATCTATCCACACAGTACATGTTTGTATGAAGGAAATCCCTTGTTCTCTGTGGTCCAGGGAGTGCTTGCTTTCTAAGAACAACAAAGTATTCACACAGAATCAGAATCAGTAAGGTTGGAAAAGACCATAGAGGTCATCTAGTCCAACCTATCACCTATTACCTAACCTCGNCCTGATGCAGACCAGGATACCATTAGCCTTTCTGGCCACCTGGGCACACTGCTGGCTCATGTTAAGTTTTCTATCAACCAGCACTCCCAGATCCCTTTCCACCTGATCATCCTGCAGCCTCTCTGCCCCCAGCCTATAGTTCTGCATGGGGTTATTGTAACCGAAGTGTAGGACCTGACACTTAGACTGGTTGAACCCCATGCCATTGTTTTCAGCCCATCTATCCAGTCTTTCACACCCCAGATTTTATTTAGATCTTCAGTGGAGAACTAATTTAGTGTATCTCTGTTCTTCTCATTAACAGTTATTGGTAAAAGTGTTGGCAGTATTTAAATTTTAGAAGTATAAAAGGAACCAATTTTGAATTTAGTAATTTTCATTTTTAAAATAAAAGCTGCTGGCTGAGGTTGTGGGTTACATGTAAAGGTACATGTTTACCCTGCAGTGGTGACGTTATTGATGTCTGTGCGTCTCCTTTCCTTGTCAACTTCACTGATGATGGTGTGGATTTTTCTGATCGAAATGACAGTCAGTAAAGGAGTTTCACTGTAAAACAGAGTGGTTTAGTGTGTCTTTGCAGTAAAGCTGTTATTTTTCAACTACATTTACATTGATGGCAGAAGTTTATGACCTGGTTAGCATGGATTTTCCATTTCAGAGCCGTCCTGCCTGTTTATCTCTTAAAGCAGCAAAGTTGTGCTTTCGAGTTAATGTAATAGAATGAGAGCATGCACTGTTAAATGGCAGAAACAGGTATTTTTGCTGTCTTCCAGCACTAAAATATATGAGATTTGAATGAGTGTTGTAAAACACAGTAATTCAAGAAGAAAAAAAGATGAGTAACACAGGAAAGTTAGTGAATTTGCTTTCTTGAAGAGGAAGGGAAAAGCATTTTATGGAGATTTTGTAATCTCTGATAAGTACTGGCTGTGAAGTAGAAATTGCAAACATCAAAGAGAGTTAATTTGTCTTGATAATTGTTTGTTTACAGGGACTGTAATAGGGTTTCTCCTCAGAGCTTCATCTGCTGATCCTTGGAGAAAAGAATTCAAATTGTATCGCCCAAGATCAGAGGTGGTTTACATAGTGGTACAGTATTCACACTTACCAGGTTTTTTAAGATGATCAGAGCATACAGTGAACAAAAGAGTGTTCAAGAAAAGAAAAAACAAGATGGTGTAGAAATATCCCCAGGGTAATTATATGTTTACATTTGCGCAAATATGTCTAATATACTGTCTTTAGAGCAGTGCCTTGATAATTACAGTTGAAGTCCTAGAACCAAGTTGAAAACCTCTAAACTGCTCAGTCTTGCTGTCTGTGACCCTACCAAGTATCCTGCATAAGCGTGCTAACATTTGTAATGTTAAAATACACATGTTGGCAGAATTTGGGCTACTGAGGCATTTTAGTGGGCTTGGCAAAGACCAAGGATTTTGAAATCTCAAATTGACTCTTCTGAACTCTACTGGGGAATTATAATTTTCTTCCTCTCCAGGAATGACAGTCATTACTAATTCTCTCATATTACATTTTCAGACGTCTTAAGTATGGAGGATTTAAATGAATGTACTTTGAATTATGTTGCAATTTAATGCATTCTTTCAAAGCATGCTGCTTATACACTTCTCAGTTGTACAAATTTATTGATAAAATTATTTTTTGTACTCAAAGTTGTGTATTTTTGCCATTTCTTGTAACTCATGTAAAAATATTTCTGCATATAGAGAAGAAAATTGTTTGCCTCTTATTGCTTTCTGTTACTATGTTTTTCATTTGTATGCTTAATGCTTTCATATTTTGGGCATATTAAAAAACTAACATTTCAGTGATTTACTGCAACCATTTGGGATTTTTAATTTTCAAATCATTCAAAAGTGTCCTTCTTGAAAGATATTTTGGTTTATTTTTGTGTGAAATCTGAACATTCAGAGCACAGGATTGCTGTGGTTAGAATAGTGAGGAACATCTTAAGTCCAGTTTTCCAGGAGCCACTACTTTGCCAGTATGAACTGATTTTTTTTTTTTTTTTTTTTTTGAGGAGTAGTTCTTTTCTGATGTGGAGAACCTTTGAATTACTGTTTTAAAACAAGCTGTTGAATAGAATGGCATTGTCTTTTTTGTACATATTACTTTTGTGAAAACACCCAAGAAAATAAAAAAAAGAGAAAATAAACATTCTACAAAAAGGTAGCACAAGTTTTTAGAATTGACTCGGTTTGTACATTGGTGGGTTTCTTGGATTTAATGCCCAGTCGCATAGTTTCAATCACTTTATTTATTTTATCTGTACATTAAAGAACAAAGATTGCCTGATTCAAGTGTTTTTACTTAAGCCAAAATGTTTCCTTTGTAAAGCATTTACAGAGTGCTCTTTTCTGAGATACTGGGGTAGACGTGTCAATATATGAAAAACAGTTGAAATAGTATCCAGCAAGAACAGATAAAGCCTTAAACTAAAATTAACTTTCTTGAAGTCCTCCCTGAACTGGGTGTGCTACCTTTTACCTTCAACTGAGTAATTAAGATCATCTATTCTGCAATAACTAAATCAGGCAGTGGTACTGCATGGCATGATTCGTGTCAACACAAGACAGTGACCTTTATGATTCAAGTGCTGCATGTTTGTATGTGATGGATTATTCCCATTTTAGTATAGTGAAAAATGTTCAGCATCTTGACTATTTTGGGGGAAACTTTCATCTTGCTAATGATTTAGCAGAAATTCAACTGGAGTAATTTCTCTAAATGAATAAGTCAAGGACAGGTCCCTTCATAATGCCTGAGAGGGGATGAGTGTTTCTGGTTACTTGGAAATGGCCTTTTTCAGCTGCCCACATGCCTGTGAAACTGCACCGCTGCAAGAGCTGCTTTTTATTCCCTTGTCCTCTCCTGGTCCCCCTGACCTCCCCAAAGTAGTGCCTTCTGCACTGCTGTGTTGCAGTGGGAACAGTGGCGGCAGGAGGAGCTGGAGGTGCCTGGAGAAGCTGTGGAGCCAGCAAGCTTCTTGCCTAGTGCCACTCATTCCTGTCTTGAGGTCAGGTTGGACCATCAATGACAGATGGAGGATGAGTTTTGCCACCTTTGGTTACAACATTACTGCTGTCAAGGGAGAACTGTTACAGGAGCACATAGTGCTCTAGTGCTGCTGTAGGATTCTTACTTTATCCCCAGGATCGTTACAGATTTTATTCCACCCTCATCTTTTGGCAGTTGAGCTACATCCATCTATAGCAAACTCATGACTGAATAAGAATCCCTTAGATTATTCGTGTCTTGGTGAGTACTCTGGGCATAGGATCTGCCGGTGAGCTCCTACCGTAATAAAAGTTCCCACAGTTGCTCTGAAAGAAAAATGGCATTCATGGAGACAACCACAACTGCTTGGATATGAGGGGGAAACAGAGTTAAGTCAGTGACTGCACTATATGGAGGAGGAAAATCTGAATTGTCATGGGTCTTCTTAAGTGCCCCTTACAGAAATAGTTTCTAAAATTTATTTATGGATATTAATGCACATACTATTGAATGTGTCATTCTACCTTATTGTATGACAGTAAATGCATCTTGATACCAAATCACTAACTACTGCTGATAAGTAACACAGTTTTCATAAATACCAAAGTAGATCTTGTTCTTGGTTTATATTCCTATCCTGTCTAGATAACTAGCTTTGCTGGTGTATGGACATAGAACATAGCAATAATGAGACATACTCCTTGTTTAATTGGTGCTCTGCCTTAAATAGATTGCTGCTATGCAAACCTCTCTGGTTGACCTGAAATAATATTGACTAACATGAGTAGGGATTCCACAAACACTGCCCTGTCTGTTGAAAGAGAAGGTCTAGTGAAATAAATGACAATTCCTCCAGAAGTCAATCAGGTCTCCAAAGGGGATATAATCACAACTGTCATAAATTTAACAATAGCTTCCTTTGATTTACTGTGTCTAGACTCTGTGTTGAAGACAGAGGGGAGAGTTTCATGACTGAGGGTGTTGACTGAACACCCAGGATGGCAAGAGGGAGCCACTGAAGCTTACATGAAGATCTCAGCGCTATAGTTTAAGCCTTTGTGGTGGTTTGACCCTCACTAGATGCCAGAGACTCACCAACAGCCACTCTCTCACTTCATTCCTCCCCTCCTGTACAAACAGGGGAGAGAGGAAAAGAAAAATAAAAACTGAAGGGTTTTGCTACAGCAGGAATGAGGACTACTAGAAATCTTTTACTGTCACAGGCAAAACAATCTCCAAGGTGGGGATGTAATAGGTAATAGAGTGATCCCCCACATATTCGTGATCTGTAATTTGCGGGATCCGTATAGTCCCTGTTGATTTTCCAGTGAGCTGTGGGACCTGGCGCGTGTGCAGAATGTGCAGAACCTACCGCGACCCCAGTCTGCTCATGAATATGTAAATTGGTCCCGCCCACGACCCTCCGCGGTGTGGCTGGGATGCGTTTAGTGTAAATGTGTGGTTTTGCATGGCTGGAATTGTCCTCNCTGGAATTTGGAATTGTCCTCCATCGGGCTAGGGTGACGGGACTGCCATTGTGTGCGTCTGTACGTGAGAGCAAGAGGCACCTTCCCCCATCCCGTGGGGGCTGGTGGGCTGGTGCCCGGCCACGCCACATGGAGCTAAGGCGGGCAGGCAACTGTGCCATGCCGAGCCGGGATGGGCAAGAAGGAGCTGGAGCTGGGGAAGCTGCTGGAGCAGTTACGGGCAGAGGCAATTGTTCTCTACCAGGCTGCAGAAGGGTGGTAGCATTGTGTGTGTCTGTGAGGGAGCGGGAGGCACCTTCCCCCCCCACCCCTGTGGTGCCCTTTGTGGCTGAGGTGCCGAAGGGAAGGGTGGCCCCCCATGTCCTGTCTCCCGCATCCACAAGGCAGCCCCCGCACTCCCTGCGTGCCGCTCTGGCACTGCTGCCCTGTCCCCCAATGTCCAGCGCTGGCCCGCAAGACGTAGCCGGGTTCACAGACTGAAAAACTTTAAAAGAAATAAAAACAACCGCCCCAAAATGCCAGCCGCCAGTTCCCAATCAGAGCTGTACAAGTTTATGTGAGTATAAGGCAGGTCCTAGAGCTGTGCAGGGAGCGGGACGTGGGGGTGGGATGGGCTGCATGGTAGAGCTGTGGTACCCCCATCTTGGAGGATGCGTCGCAGCCTGTGCCACATCCCGCAACGGGCCCTGGTGTGGGGGGGCAGCTGGGCCGGGCCGGGCCAGGCCAAGCCAAGCCCCCGCCCTCCCTCCCTGCCTGCTAGACATGCGGCTATTTTCTGTCTGCCCACACAAAGCTCTTCCAGGGATGCACAGTAGATACATAAACTTTCACAATGGAATAAAACTTGCAAGAACAGGGAACCTTCTAACAGAAACTCTTGAGAGGTTTGCCACAGCCCATGCCTATCTGCTGCTCTCCCACCTCCCTCTGTCTCCCATTGGCTGCCTGGGCGCTGCTGTGCCATGTCACTGGCTGTGGCAGCTGCTGCGGAATGGGCCAACAGATAAGATGTAACACAGCCTCCTGTCTCCCTCTGTCTCCTATTGGCCGCCCAGGTGCTGCTGTGCCATGTCGTTGGCCGTGGCAGCTGCTGCTGACAACAGGTAACACTGTAAAACAGTGTCCCAGCTCTCCTGCTGGCTCTTGGCTCCATGCTGCCCTGCAGCTCTCCCAAGAACTGGCTAGAGAACTGCCCATTGCCCGTTATTGTGCACTGCCATAGCCCTGATCTGAAACAGTTTTTGGGACTGCGCCTCCCACCCTCCACCGGGGCTGGCACGAGAAACCTCCCACGGCTCCTGGCACACATGGGCATTCCCCGAGGGCTTCCTCCCGCCCTGGGAAAGGCGGAAGGGCCCCTTTGCCAGGCTGGTCTCAGTGGAGTCTTGGGAAGTGCAGTCACCACACCCCTCCTCCTCTGTGCCCACAGTCAGGCAGGTCCCGCATCTGGGGCCTGGCAGAGCCCAGGGGCTATGCTCACCCCTGCCCTGGCCCTGGCCCTGGCCTGCGCCCCACGCCCCGCTGCCAAACGCAGCAGCCACCTGCCCCTCTCACTGGAGCACAGCCATCTTAGGCAGCACCCAGGCAACCGAGACGAGCCACTGTTTTCTCGGTGCATCTCTGCCATGTTTGAACACAAGAGACACACACCAGGAACCAGAAACCCCGATAAAAACCCTGATAAAACACAGCAGGGAAAGGAGAGTGGCTGGAGGCTCAGCACCCACTCAGATCCCCGGGGGAACCAGACGCCAGCTTCCTGACTCCGTGCTGGTTTCTGTACTCGGAAAAGCAGCTCCTGGGAGCTGGGAAGCGGCAAAACGTGTTTCCTCCACTTTAATGAAGCATTACAGAGGGAGCCGCGCTCTCAGGACCGTCCTCCAGACCTTATCAGTAGAGGGGGCATGCTACAGGCGTGGCGTACTTGAATACTTAGTGGGTTCGCTATCCTTGCGGATTCCAGGACTCGTGTGAAGAGGGCCAGACCCAACAGCCTGTGAGTAATGGGGCACTACTGTAATCCACTTATGAAAGCATTGAGGAGAGATTGTTTAAAATCCTCTGGGATCCTGAGAACAATAAAAATCTTATCTCCTCCTTAAATTTATTTTTACTACCGAGTTATTAGGTTAAGGGAGTGGTCTACCAAGACTTTTGGTTTCATTTATAGGGGTTTTTTTGCAGCCTTCGCTGTTGGTTGAGCTCTGAAAATACCTATTGGCTGGACATCCTTATGTGGTGTTGGTTTTGGGACCAGAGGAAAAAAATTCTTTGGTGTTTGTAAGCATAAATTCAAAAATTTATTTCTCGCTCAGAAACAGGAAGAATTCTCCATCTTCTTGGATAGCCTTACTCTATACACATGTATGACTACTTTATGAATATTCATTCCAATAGGAATTACATCATGAAATTACACTTATCATGAGCTGTTAGATTAGAGCTTGTTTTTGTTCTAAGTAATTTTGACCACATCTGTTTTTCGTCTTTCAGAGCACCACAGCTCCCTGTATTATGTCTAGGACTCTGGTTCTGTTTCTCTTACCTTATCTCTCATGCACCCTCATAGAAGCTGCAACCCAGCTTCTGAAAGCTTTTTAAAATCTCTAATGAGCCTAATTCTTATTAAACCTGATTTCTGTCAAACCCGTAACTAAATCAGTGTAGATAATGTAAAGCCTGTTTTGTAAATTCCCGTTTGAGATGGGCATGGCACTGTTCATTGCCATCAGTGCTGCAACACTTCTGGACATATGCAGAAGCAGATGTGTATGATAAGATACATGTGTGGTGTTTTAGCTGTCTATAGCATGGGCAGCTTCACTGATCGTTTGGCTACTTTGCAGTTAGAGAGATGAGTAGATGTTTTTAGGAGCTCTTCTGGAAGGTTACTCTCCAAAAGGAGTGAGAGAAAGAGCCAAAAAAAGCCGTAGACACTTCTTTTGATTTCTGGTGAATATTGGACAAGATTGTGCATCTTAGTACTTAATTCACTTCCTCTAGTGCTTCTTTGTAGACAAGGCATGAAATTCCTGCACTTTTAACCATGGTGTGAATTTTGTCCTGCAAAATTAAATTTGGCTTGGTTTGGTCCAAATTGTCCGAAGGAATTAGAGTACTTTGCTTCTACGTGAGAACACCTACATTGAGATTTAGCATTGTTAAACTAGAATGCATTGCCCATGCCTTGTACCTTTAATTACCTGGTCTTTGGTTTCTCACATTCCAGGGTAGACAAGACTTTATAAAGTCACTTTTAAAATTACTCAGGCTTCTAGCATGACTTTTAAGTTCTGGTATTTATTCCATTTCTGTTATGTCAAACTTAGAAATCCAGCAGACATCATTATACAGACTGAGTTGCTCTTCTATATATTTTGTTAGACTAGATTGAGGGAGCAATGCAAGATTTATAAGTCTAAATTTAAAGTAAGAAAGAAGCTTAGGAACTCACTTGAGGGGGCCTGACTTTGCAGCCTGCTAATATGGGCAAACCAGAATCTTTGAAAACAGCCCAAACTGCTCATCTGTTTTCAGTTTTTGTTCAGGGATTATCTCATGTGAAATGCAATAGCAATCCTGTAGATGCAAGTGGGAGCTGAGGCTTTATGTGTATGATCTTATGGCAGAGTGCAAATCAAAAGTAACTGCATTGAATATTCACAAAATCTCCAGACTTTAACATCGCATTCATTTTTGTGCCCTGTGTTCTATCTGTCAAAGCTTTTGCTGCTTCTTGCAGTGTGCTGTTGCTCCCAGGTAAGTGGTAGGAGAGGCAATCAGACCTCACTTTGCCTCTTCAACAGCACATGCTAACCATCATGCTGAGATTAGTCCTTGTCCATGCAGCTGTGTTTTAAAGGAGACGAGTTCTTTATACACTAGCCCCCTGGTTAGTTGCAGTTCATATCTTTGTGGTTTCAATCCTTTGTGATTAATTTCTTAGTGAAAAGTGGGGGTCTGCGCATGCGCAAATAATGCCACAACAAAAGGCAACTCATGAATCTGTGAAGCTCCTGAATATGTAAATAGGTCCCACCCATCACACCCCACCACTCCCCCAGCCCCTGGACTCAGGGCTCCCTCTGCTGGGCCGTAGCCAGCCCTTCCTCGAGGCTTGACTGTTGCCACTGCACTCCGCTGCGACTGCTCCACTCTGAGTGATGCAAGCACCAGGACTGAGGCTGGCTAGAGATAAACTGCTCGTTGTCCGTTGTCTTGGCAATGATAGCAACGATAGCTCCTGATGGAGTGCTCCACTCTGCTCCAAGCGCTGTGAATGTCAGGGCAGGCCGGGGCTGGCCAGAGCTAAACTGCCTGTTGCCCTTTGCCTTGGCAATGGTAGAGCTGGTGCTGTGTTGTGCTGGCACCTCTTGACGGAGTGCTCTGCTCGCAGCGCTGGTGCTGGCTCAGTAACCCTACCTAACTGGTGATAACCTAACTGCCTAACCCTACCTAACCACCTAACCTGCAGTAACCCTACCTAACGTACGCAATGGCGTGGCTGTGTCAGCTGCCACTCATGTCTGCCCGTCCCGAGAGCAACGGGCCTGAGTACTTGCTGGGGCTGGTGTGATCCCACCTCCTGTCTTCTCCCATTGGCTCCAGCGTGGGGGCCCACAGTGTGTCATTGGCTGCTGCCCCTGCCACTCATGCCCACACTATCCTAGGAGCAGCCAGGACAGGGCTGCTAAGGCATAGCCCAGATGAGTTCCCAGCACAGGATGCCTCTCCCTTCCCTGGCATAGCTCACAGCTCGAGCTCCCAGCCCAGGACGCCTCTCCTCCGTAGCATAGCCTGTAGCTTGAGCTCCCAATGCTTGTGAGGAGGGGGAATGGATGGCTGGATTCTCCCCCCAACCTCTGAGTTAACCCAAGTGCCCCGAGTCCCACATCCTTCACTTTCAAATACAGTTTGCCTTTTTTTGCCAATTCCCCCATTGGCTGGCATATTGGGGTGGGCAAATCTGCAAATCTGCCTGATACAATGTGAAAACGGGGTACGAGCTCCCTGGGTTCCGCCCGGAGGGACACAGAGCTGCATGGTGGGTTCTCAGCCTGCTGCTGCTGTGTGGAGATTTGTGACAGTCCCGCGGTCAGTCAGAAGCTTGATGCTGCCACAGCTACCACTGTGGCAGCCAAAGCCCGGGGCAATCCTTGGCAGCAGTGTGGCTGCAGCGAGCCTCACCTTGATTCCCTGAAGCTCGCCTGCTGGGAGGGGGCAAAAGGCATTTCGTTTGCTTTCCTGAGCCATAACATGACATGGGATGGTTCTGGGAATGCCCTCCAGAGCTCCGGAGATGAGGGGGTTGGGGTGACAGGTGGGGCTATATTGCATATTAATGAGTTCACTATCGTTGTGGTTCATGGGCTTTGCAGCTTGAACATGGACCTGTAGACTTGTGAAATCCAGGGACTCACTGTGGTTAGATCTCTGCCTTTCTCCACATGAAATGGAAATGTAGGGTTTCAGATAGGTGCAGTGGGGGATGGAAGCCAGGACTTCAGCAGGACGGTCTCTGTCCTGTCAAGCATTTCTACTGAGCAGCTGCTTTTCTGTCACCTGTATGAACTGAAACAGCCTGCAGAGGTGGCTGACTTTCTCCACTCGCAAGGCAGCAGATGCAGGTGTCTGCCTCTGACCCTCTCAAAAGGAATCTGCAGCAATTCTGGCACCCTTNACAGCCCAAACTGCTCATCTGTTTTCAGTTTTTGTTCAGGGATTATCTCATGTGAAATGCAATAGCAATCCTGTAGATGCAAGTGGGAGCTGAGGCTTTATGTGTATGATCTCCAGACTTTAACATCGCATTCATTTTTGTGCCCTGTGTTCTATCTGTCAAAGCTTTTGCTGCTTCTTGCAGTGTGCTGTTGCTCCCAGGTAAGTGGTAGGAGAGGCAATCAGACCTCACTTTGCCTCTTCAACAGCACATGCTAACCATCATGCTGAGATTAGTCCTTGTCCATGCAGCTGTGTTTTAAAGGAGACGAGTTCTTTATACACTAGCCCCCTGGTTAGTTGCAGTTCACATCTTTGTGGTTTCAATCCTTTGTGATTAATTTCTTAGTGAAAAGTGGGGGTCTGCGCATGCGCAAATAATNCTTAGTGAAAAGTGAGGGTCTGCGCATGCGCAAATAATGCCACAACAAAAGGCAACTCATGAATCTGTGAAGCTCCTGAATATGTAAATAGGTCCCACCCATCACACCCCACCACTCCCCCAGCCCCTGGACTCAGGGCTCCCTCTGCTGGGCCGTAGCCAGCCCTTCCTCCAGGCTTGACTGTTGCCACTGCACTCCACTGCGACTGCTCCACTCTGAGTGCTGCAAGCACCAGGACTGGGGCTGGCTAGAGCTAAATTGCCCGTTGTCCGTTGTCTTGGCAATGATAGCAACGATAGCTCCTGATGGAGTGCTCCACTCTGCTCCAAGCGCTGTGAATGTCAGGGCAGGCTGGGGCTGGCCAGAGCTAAACTGCCTGTTGCCCTTTGCCTTGGCAATGGTAGAGCTGGTGCTGTGTTGTGCTGGCACCTCTTGACGGAGTGCTCTGCTCGCAGCGCTGGTGCTGGCTCAGTAACCCTACCTAACTGGTGATAACCTAACTGCCTAACCCTACCTAACCACCTAACCTGCAGTAACCCTACCTAACGTACGCAATGGCGTGGCTGTGTCAGCTGCCACTCATGTCTGCCCGTCCCGAGAGCAACGGGCCTGAGTACTTGCTGGGGCTGGTGTGATCCCACCTCCCGTCTTCTCCCATTGGCTCCAGGGTGGGGGCCCACAGTGTGTCATTGGCTGCTGCACCTGCCACTCATGCCCACACTATCCTAGGAGCAGCCAGGACAGGGCTGCTAAGGCATAGCCCAGATGAGTTCCCAGCACAGGATGCCTCTCCCTTCCCTGGCATAGCTCACAGCTCGAGCTCCCAGCCCAGGACGCCTCTCCTCCGTAGCATAGCCTGTAGCTTGAGCTCCCAATGCTTGTGAGGAGGGGGAATGGATGGCTGGATTCTCCCCCCAACCTCTGAGTTAACCCAAGTGCCCCGAGTCCCACATCCTTCACTTTCAAATACAGTTTGCCTTTTTTTGCCAATTCCCCCATTGGCTGGCATATTGGGGTGGGCAAATCTGCAAATCTGCCTGATACAATGTGAAAACGGGGTACGAGCTCCCTGGGTTCCGCCCGGAGGGACACAGAGCTGCATGGTGGGTTCTCAGCCTGCTGCTGCTGTGTGGAGATTTGTGACAGTCCCGCGGTCAGTCAGAAGCTTGATGCTGCCACAGCTACCACTGTGGCAGCCAAAGCCCGGGGCAATCCTTGGCAGCAGTGTGGCTGCAGCGAGCCTCACCTTGATTCCCTGAAGCTCGCCTGCTGGGAGGGGGCAAAAGGCATTTCGTTTGCTTTCCTGAGCCATAACATGACATGGGATGGTTCTGGGAATGCCCTCCAGAGCTCCGGAGATGAGGGGGTTGGGGTGACAGGTGGGGCTATATTGCATATTAATGAGTTCACTATCGTTGTGGTTCATGGGCTTTGCAGCTTGAACATGGACCTGTAGACTTGTGAAATCCAGGGACTCACTGTGGTTAGATCTCTGCCTTTCTCCACATGAAATGGAAATGTAGGGTTTCAGATAGGTGCAGTGGGGGATGGAAGCCAGGACTTCAGCAGGACGGTCTCTGTCCTGTCAAGCATTTCTACTGAGCAGCTGCTTTTCTGTCACCTGTATGAACTGAAACAGCCTGCAGAGGTGGCTGACTTTCTCCGCTCGCAAGGCAGCAGATGCAGGTGTCTGCCTCTGACCCTCTCAAAAGGAATCTGCAGCAATTCTGGCACCCTTCTGGTATTTAAAGCCTCTTTGTCACACAACAGCAGTTCTTTTAACTAAAGCATGTTTTTAAGAAAAAATAAAATTTCGGAAAGCTGGGTGTCGGTCTCTTCACTCTGGCTACAAGTGATAGAACAAGAGGACACAGTCTTAAACTGTGTCAGGGGAGGTTTAGACTGGACATTAGAAGGAACTTTTTCACAGAGAGGGTGATCTCTCAGTGGAATGGGCTGCCCAAGGAGGTGGAGGAGGCGCCATCCCTGGAGGTCTTTAAGAAAAGGTTGGATGATGTACTTGGTGGCATGACTTAGATATTAGGGTAGTGTGTTATAGGTAGGGTAGTGTATTATAGGTAGGACAATGTGTTGGTAGCAGGATGACAACAGGTTAGGTAACAGGTTTGGCTAGAATAGGTAATAGGTGATAGGTTGGACTTGATGATCTCTATGGTCTTTTCCAACCTTGCTGATTCTGTGATTCTGTGATATTTGTGATATTTATATAGGTGCTTTTGTTAGCACAATAATTAATTCATGTGATTTATATTACACAGGATGCCAGACTACATGACTGCAGTAATTTTTCCTGGCTTTATTCTCTATGATAGACTGATTCTGCTTACATAAAACTTCACTTTATTAGTGCCATTGCCAAGGTGAGCCTAACTATTGATATGTCAAACATAATTTAAGGGGTACAAAGAAATAGCCTTTTTAAGAGGGTAATTCGTTTTAGGTCAATGTTGGTGGCACTTGATACTGGAAGGCTTGCTTTCTAATCAACTTTCTCAGAGGAATTCATTATCTGAAAACCTCTGACTAATGAAAGATGTTTTGTTCTTTTGAAGTTCAAGCTAATTTCCATGAAGGTTAGTATTACTAAGCAACAGGTTCTGCAGAGTGTCTCCTGTGTGACTGAAATTGTAATATGGACAAAAAGTAAAACAAAACAGTGCAAAAAAGTATGAAATATTATCCTCAAACACAGAGGGCACAAATTCATAAGTACCATGTCCCTGACATGTTTTGAAGTCTCCTTCCTTATAAACTGCTGTTCGGCCAATGGGAAAACTCCACAGGAGCAAAAGATCAGCACAAACCTTATCACCAACTATGGTGAATGTAAAGCAAGATTCAGCCTCTACTCAAATGTAGAAATACAGCAGAGTGTGACCAAGGGGGAAAAAAGAGTCCCAAATATATTTCAGCATACACAATTCTTCTGAGAAAAGCAATCATCTGTAATATAGCTTATCCATATTAAAAGAAGAATGGTTATTCTAGTTGTGATGACAGAGTGAAATTAAATATAGGAGTGCTCTTCTGAGTCACAAAAGATCATGTCATCTATGCAGCTTTGTGTCAGAGTAGAAATATGTATTTGTATTTTTCTTAAGTAAAAATCCACACCTGGATACTCAGCTTTTTGAGGATAGAGATTACATTCTGTCGTCTTCGTTTGTTTTTATCCACTGACTTTGTGTCATGGATTAATACATATGTACCTGGTTTTCTTTTTTAATTTTTTCCAGTTTCTCCTGAGGATGAGCACAGGTGGCTGGTTTCTTTCATTGGAGGGTTCCAGTGGGGCCGGCGCTCTGCAATCCATGCCTCAGCACACACATGGCCGGTGGGGTGGACAGGTCCTGGGTGCACCTGCCTGGTTCCCTGCCCGAGCTAGCAGTAGCCATGTTGATGCAGCTGGAGGCTGCTATGATGTGGACCACTGGCTCTTCTGGAGTGAGCGGAAGACAGACAAGATTGACAGCTGGGAGCTGCACTCCATTGGGGAGAGATGAAACGACAGGGGAGGGACTGTAGAGGCTTTAAAAAGTTACGACATCGAGAGATTCACACACTTCCCCTCAGACTAGCTTAGAGAGGGACACTGTCCTGAACCTAGCCACTTCTCCATGGAACTCTTCCCTTCTCCCACTATCCCGGCTGTCTATCTCCACAACAGCCATGTGGCAGCTCTTCCAGCAGCACGATCAGCACCTAATCCTCCTTCTCCACATACCCAGCAGGAAAAACGACAGTAGAAAAACAATTCTTTGGTTCTTTTTTCCCTTTTCCTTCTCCCCATCATTTTGTTTTATTCCCTATTATTATTATTTCTTCCCTTTGCACATCTCTTCACCTCTCCTCTCCCCCTCTATCCTCTTGTCTGGGAGGGAGTGGGAAACATTCATGTTGAGATATATATATATATATGTGTGTTTGTAGATAAATAAAGGGTTTTTTCCTTTCTTCTCAATCCATCCTGCTTAGTGTCCTATTTTATATAATTTTAAAGATAAACCGTAACTTTCTCCTATAAACAAATACACTTTGCTAAATATCAGCTACAAATGATAGACGATAGAGGGGGGAATAAATCCAATTCCACAATTACTTCCAATAATCTTTTAAATGTTTAATTAAGCACTTTTTGTCTTATCCTTTTCTTTTTCATGTTTGGTTTGGGTAACAGTTTAAGTGGTGTAGTTTCCTAGCATAGAATTTTCCTGGGGTGAATTTCAATATTTTTTTCAATAGAATTAATAAATTCTACAGTAATAAAAATATCATAAAACTTACTAATCCTGGTATATGTAGGATATGTACAACCTGGAATAAGTAAAATATTCTACATATTAGAATTAACAAATATTTCTTGTCATGAATGTCAGGTTCCCAAGGGTAAGAATAGAATGTCCAAAATAATTTTTAGCATAGAAACACGATAATTTTTTAGCTGGTCTGATCATTACATTCACAGTTGCTTTTTAACATGGTATTGTTTGTTTTCCTTTTCCTTTCCCTCTGCCCCCCAGCAATATATATCTCATGACACTGTAAAGGAAAGGTTTATTCTTATCCCAAGTTTTGTAAAGTGAGAAGTGAGGCACAAGAGGCATTAATTTTTAAAGAAATTAAGAAGTAACCATAGTCTCTAGTCTTCCCTGCCCCTGGAGCTATTGAGGGACAGTGGATGTCTATATTTCCAAGCTACATGAGGTCAGTTCTTTGGGCATGCCTTGGAGCAGCTATGTCCTCATCTTGCTGTGACGTATATGCTTAAGTCACATCGAACCCCTGCCAGTGTCCAGGCATTAAATGCAACTTGTGCCTACATAGCTAATACAGTAATTTCACGCCCAGTCTTTTCCTCAAGAACTCAGGACTTTAATAAAACACATGTACAGTGAGCCCCCGGGTTTCACTGGAGCTGTAAAATCTGTGATTTGCGAAAATAGGAAACTCATGAATATGCAATTAAACCCTGCCCATCACCTCACCCTCCTCAGCTCTGGAGCACTGCATGACCTTCCCGGGACCACCCCACACCCTGAGCCAGCTCAGGAGACTGAAAGGAATGGCTTCTATGCGTCCATGCCAGGGCTTATCAATGTGTGTGCCTGTGTGTGTGTTTAAAGCCAGCTCAGTTGTGTATAGACATGGCACATGGACTGTGGTTGCCATGGCAGTGGGGACCTCCACTGCTACTGCCACCTGATGCAGAGGAGCAGTAGGGAGCAGGCCTGCGACTGCTCCCCACTGCCCCTTTGCACCTCCCTTCCCTGCTCCCTCCCTTCACCGCTACAGGATGAGATGGGATGGGGCAGGACGGGACTGGGACGCGACACCCCCACTGCCATGGCTGGGCCGTGCCACTCCCAGCTCCTTTCCCAGCTCCGTCCCCTTGCCTCCCCCCTGGTGGCTGCATGAGCCCATGAGCAGGGCTCATTTATATATTCATGAGTTCATTTACATGTTCATGAGCTGTCAGCCTTCACAGTGTTTCCTGTGCATGTGCACACCCCTGCTTTTCACTGAAAAATGAACAGTGAAGGATTGAATCTGCAGAGAGCAGAACCGTGGACAAATGGGAGTCTTCTGTATTTATTAAACAAGAACTTTAATTCAGGCCTCTGCTCTTCTAGAGAAAGCCTCTGTAGTCATCACACCTAGTAACTGGTTTTGGACTTATGAATATCTTAGTGCTACATAGTGAGTGCTGTCTGCAGTTTGTGTTTGGGTGGTTGTTCTGGGAGATACCCTATCACATAAGAATGAAAATTCCACCATGAAGCACTAACTCAATACTCAAACAAATAAGTAAATTGAAAATAGAATTGGTCTGACCTAGAACCACGTATAATTATGTTCAATTTCAGGTCTCTGCTCAGTTCAGACCTAAAATGGTTCACATCTTTGGTTCACATCTTTTCCAGAGCATTCTTCTTCTTGTATATAAATTTTATACAATGGGGTTTTTTTTCCAGATAACTGATTCTGAATGTTAAACCATACCCAATTTAAAAGAATGTAGCTTTTAGAGAGGACAGAGACCCTTTTTTTTTTCCTCAAGAATTAGTTTCCCCATGACTTCTTTGTGAGAGTAAATGGAATAAATATAGTAGGGGACAAAATGCTTCTCTCCCACCTAGAGCTATACAGAAACTTTTCAGTTAATTTCAAAAATCATCACTGTCTCTGCTAGTTCTGCCCCTAGTACATGTATCAAGTGACTGGATGGCTTTTGCAAAAGGAATGTGCTGTTAGAAATAGGTTATCTTCTTTAATTATATCTTCATTTTCTATTGCAAGCTGTAAATCATTTAAGTAAGGGTTTGGAATAAATAAATTGTGGGAAGTCTGATTAATTGATTACAGTAAGTGTAGTTTTCAGTCTTGCAGATTTTACAGCGTTGCCATAGGTCAATTGCACATCTAGAGTGATGCTTTTATTTTGGAGATTTGAGTCATAAAACTCAGAGAATTACGGGTTTTGAACATTTTAAGACTAACACTACTTAAATATTTGGTGCTAGATTGACATGGAGCACTTACTGTTTGTACTGGCTGCAGTACATTTTGTTACACCCTGAACTATGAGGAACAAAGATAAGTTGAACAAAGAGAAATATGTGATTATTGTAGGAGAAGATGAATAAATATGTGTAGTCTGTAGATGGGGAAATCAGGATTCCTTAGTTCTGCTCCTAGTGGAGTAATTAAAGTTATTCTTAAGAATTCACAAAAATAATTCACAGAATTCTCTGAGTTGGAAGGGACCCACAAGTATCATCGAGTCCAACTCTTAAACGGCACCACTGCCTCCTTGGCGGGAATCGAACCCCGGTCTCCAGAGTTCATCCTCCCACATGACAGGCAGGGACACTCACCACTGTACTAAAGTGGATGGTCCTGATAATTAAGCATGAAAAATTTCTGTTTCTGCAGTAGATCCTACTTTTCTAGACTGATGCGGACACCTATATTAAAAGTATGACACTCGCTAGAACTAAGTATTTTTTTGGATGAGTGTACTTTTGGGAGGGATTTATCATGTATGCATGTGTACTTACATGTTTTTGTCATCATTGTTATTTATACTTACAGACATATCTGCACAAAGCTCCATATAATGAATCATATAATTTGAAATTGGTCTTCAAAGATATATCCAACCACAGTGGAAAAGGGAAGGCTTTGCTGCTACATCTTTCTTACTGCCTTTAAATATTTAAAACTAATGAGATGACTATAGTCCTTTGTACTGGTGTTCTTACCTCTCAGAGTGGAAAATTACAAGGGTGTCATTTGTGGTGCTGGAAAGTTTGTATCTTGCCCATGGGTTGTGGTACCGTTTTCAAATTACCTTATTGACAAAATAAGTTTTTGGGGGTGTAGGGTAAAGAGTCTTAATTGTTAATATCAATCAAGATCATATAGTATCATGATACAGGCACTACTTTTTTTAGTCCCTGGGGCCAGTCTTCTGAGGGCTGCCCTAAACATAGGGGAAAAAACCAAGCATGGTGAAAATGTAAACCTGGGTAGATGTTTTGAACATGGAAGTATATAGCTCTCATAGAACAACAAACCCTTGTATTTGTAATGCATTGATGACCTATGTGTCTCTTTTCTTATCCAGACTTCATAAAAATTTCTTAGCGAGCAAGTCTTGAGAAATTAAATTTTGACATTTTTTCCAAGTCCAAGTGTTATGGGGAGAGCCCTTTTGTTCTATTGTAAAACTTTTCTCCTTTTTACTGGAGCAGGCAATAGGGTTCTTTTCTTATCTCCCCTTCCCTCCCCTGCAGGGCATATGGACAGGGGAGGGGCTTTCTCCTTTTCATTGGACAAACAATGGAAGATTCTTTGTCTTATCTTCCCTTCCTGGCAAGGCATGTGACATGGAAGGGGCCCGAGGCCCTATAACTACAGCTGCCAGGCCTCGTGGAGGGTGTTCGTGGATCTTCTGGACTGAGGAAACCTCATTTTTGCTTCTGATCTCTACCGCCGCCATTTTGCCCAGGACCACATGGACTCCTCATCTCAGTACAGCCTTCCCCCGGCTGACCACTGGATCGCCCTGCAGCCCCTCGGACATTTCAGGAAAGGATCACTGGCTGTTACTCCACCGGTTTGCCTACCCTGAACCCTCTTCCTCCACCCCTGGAATCCCAGGGGTGCCCTGGTCTCCCTCAAACTTGGCCCTCTTCATGTTTGGTTTTCTTTTCCCAGATATCTTCAGTCATCCTTTTTTCCCCCATTGTTACTGTTGTTCAAACATATATATATATATTTGATATATTGTTTTTTCCCCCCTTTCTCCCAGTAAAGTTCTTATTTCTCCATTATTCAGGTATCTCTAAATTCAATTCATACTCTGTCCTAATGACACCAGGACACCAAGCCAGTGGTATTTTAATTTAACTTATTTCCAGTCAGGGAATCATGGTCTTCCATATGAACTGTGCCTCAAATGATAAGATATCCTGCTGAGCTCAGAGTAAAAAACAGTACTTCAGTTTACACGACTCAAAGTGTGTGCATGTGCATAGTATAATGTGGGGGTTTATCGCTCTTCTGACCCTTTCATTCAATACTAGTAATGCAATCATTCATGGCAAATGCAGAGGAAATGCAATCATGGTTTAGGCAGTAATGTGCTTACACCTCTGGAAAAAGAAACATTTTTCTAAATATGCCTATTAGAACATGATGTTGCCCAGAGTTTCCTGCTGATTTTTAATATTCCCCTGCATGTAAGGAATTAATTTAAGCATGTTTTCCAGAAATTTGGATTATTCTCTTTCAAGGGAATATTAAAAATAACAAATGCATGACTTTTTTATCTTTCCTTGCCACCAGGACTGGTATAGCATGAGGACTGTGGAAGTCTCTTGCTGGCTGTTCATTCACACCTGTCCCATGAGAAGATTAGCCTGGCTGTGTGGACTGAAACCTCTTCCAACTGAAGAAATAGTCATACTTCCCTATTCATGGATTGCAGGTCTCTGCTGGGTCCCGCAAAACCTTTAATCCACAGATGCTGGCGTGCCATTACTATGCATACAGGCCATGCCTGTCACTCCTCCCCTGCCAATCTGGAACACTAGAGAGCATTTTTGGAACCTCCCCATGGCCTCTCACAGCACAGGGGAGCAAAGGGAACCATTTCTGACCCCTCTCTGACTGGGGAGACACACGGGGAATCCCTGGGCTTCCCTCCGGCCACACTGTCACTTTCGCCACTGCTTTCACTGCTGCTGCTACCGGGCCACTGCTACCGTGCATGCTTGCACCACTGCCGCAGTGGGGAAGCTTGTCCCAGGGCCATGGTGGGGCAGAGGGTCTGCTTATGCTTACACTGTGTTCCTGGATGAAGCTGGTCTGCTGTGATGACCCCTGTGTCCACTGGCTTGGGCCACTGCGGATCCATGTTGCAGGTGGTCTTGGAGCTCAGGAACACATTGTAACTGCACCACCTGCAACCTCTTATGAGGGCAGGTGGTGTCAGTGATGGAGGTTTTTTCCCTCTAACTGTAGCAGCTACAATGCAGCCGCCCATCAGTATTGCCTCCCCCTCCTGTAGCCATGGAAACAGTAACACACAGACACAGACGCACACGCACAAAGGCAGTCCCTGCTCTCTGTTCGCAGACACTCCCTGGAAAGTTGCTGACGGGGACAAATGGACAATGACTTGGGAGCACACGTGGGCAGGTGGGCCAGAGGGGGAAAGTGGACAGTAGCTCCAGCCGCAGTTCATGCAGAGGACAGTACAGCGCTGCAGGAGCATTTTCCCTAGGGCTATGTATCAACAGGGACCCTGGCTAGGCTTAGAATGACAGAGGAGGGTGTGACTTCTCATGAGCCCACTTGGCCTCAGTGCCTGCTCACAGCCCGTGTGCAGCTGGGGCAGCCAGCACTAATGCATCCCTGCATGGGACTATAAATGCCACTCAACCTCCGTAACACTCATTAGAGAGCAATTGGTGTCTATCTCCAGCCAGCGAGAAGCACCTCCCACCCACCTCACTGGGGTGTGCCAGTCTCACCCCATGGGGAGCAGCAGAGCTGCCGCTCCGTGAATCAGAGCAACCGCACATGCATCGACCGGAAATATTTATGAATAACTGATTAGTTGATTTTTCATGAATAGTTGAAGCAGTGAATAATTATGCATGGATAGTCGAGGTAAGACTGTAGTTGAAGACATATAATGCTATGAAATCTCCTCATGTGAAACTAATACAGAGAATACTTCATTTGGAGAATAATGCCCTATTATTTCCAGTTTCTGTATATTATACCCTGAGATATTTTATGAAAAAGGCACTCTAGCGCCAGCAGGGATTTGAAGCTGGGAAACATCCACCACTGTACAACCTACAGGAGTATATCCAATTCTATCACCCCAAAACGTTCATTTGANTATTCTGTGATTCTATGATTCTGTGTGACAAGGCAGTGAATTGAACATGGATTATTTTTCTTCTTTCAGTATAGGCTAGTGGGTTTTAAAGGAAACAGGCGGGATGGTTCTTACTGTTCTTGGTGTCAGTGTCTTGGATCAACATGACTTTGTGTGGGTTTTTTATGTCTCATAGTGAAATGGATGTTGGTTTTACAGGTTTGTATTTGAAAGGTAACAATGGGACTCATTATGGTTTCCTGAACTTCAGTTTGTGTCTCCTTTCTGTAATATCAGGGTGAGAAAGAAAAGAAACAGTAATGTTACTTTGTTACTGCACTTACCTGCTTGGTACCTGTCTTAATGACATTTGCTTTGAATTCTACCAAGAATAAGCTGTGACTGTCAGTTTTTGAAAGGCAGTGTAATTCTAGAAGAGTGAGGCAATTCATGAATCTTCTTTTGTAATTTTTTAAAAATTTATTTCTGGATTCTGGGAAATATCAGGTGATTATTGTGTTAGAGATTCATTTTACCTAATTTTTACCACTAATAAATTAGGTATCTAATCTAAACTACTCCCATCTGCTGTTTAAGTATCTTTAAGTGATGAATCATCCCTTCTATCCAAGAAAATTATTTTAGGAGAATGAGTCACTCTCCAGAAATGCCCACTTCCTTCCAGTGACTCGAAAGGAGGGTAAGCTTAAACTGGAGGTGCTAATTTTGCATCTCCAAAATGTGGTAAGACTTTTTCCTTATCTATTCAGCTGTGACTTATTTATTGCCATGGTCATGCTTGTTTCAAAATGAGAGAAGCACAGAATTACAACATGATTATTCCATGGTATTTCTTCAACAGTTTTACTTAATAAAATCCTATGTGCGCAGGGAAATGAGGTACCTTATATGACATTACCACTGTATTTTGAATATGTACAACAGTCCTCTCTACTCAGAGCTAGAAAGAGGCAGTAGATTACTTTAGTTTAAATTTTGACCGGCCAGTATTTTCTCATCTTGTTTTTTGAGTGCTTCTGTGTGACCAGCAGAAATAATGAGCAGCTGGTTTTTTCCTTTATGATATTACTTAAAGCTTGCTAATGACCCTTGAGTTTTCAGGTGACAATTCTCAGTTCTCAGACTCTCCAGTGTAATTATTATGACAGGCCTTGCAGGAACTGACCCTCACCCTTTTTTTCAGGACTTATCAGATTTACTTGCTTCCAGTTCACTTCACCTATTAGTTTTGTCTGTAGCCAACCGTGTGTTTGTGTGTGTGTTTGCATCATTGCAATAAGGTTTTGACTTTCAATTGTTAAAAAAATAAATCAAAGCTTTTGTTAAGACAGATATTCCATTATCATCATTAATAATAATATTATTAATAATTATGATGATGTTGCTACCATCACATTCTGAATCTATACTTGTGTTGTTAGTGTTATTTAGTTACTATTGGACGGTTTTATACTTCTTCCTTTTAAAGTATGGGTATATGATATTGTTTTCACTATTTTTTAAAAAATTATTAATATAAAATACAGCGCAAAGATAAGCTCATCTGCAGGTTTTTCACTTAGCTTGAAGCTGCATCCAATAGCATTTCTGTCTTTCACCTACCCTCTCCAATGATATTTTTAATACCTTCAGCAGATCAGTCTTTCAATTCCACCTACAGAGAATTGTCCTCACAATGTGGAACCTAAATATAGCTACAACACAGCCTGTAATGTACTGTGGTACATGAGTACTGTAATATTTACTGTAATGTGCTATGGGACACAGTAGTACACAGTCCAGGTTGCTTTAACCTAGTAGTGGGTTAGATAGGCAGAAGAAATACTGTCAAATGTCATAGCATATGGTGTTATTCCCAGCAAGTCTGTGGGGTAAGCAAGATGAATTTCCAAGAGCTCCTAAGCTTTAACCAGCTGCCATCAACACTTGTGCTCAGTGCTATACATGTTTGCAGGCTCATCAGAAGGGTTTTCTGCAAGGTCTGTCCAGGGCACCAAATAGTTCTTCATCTGTTGATTAAAGATCGAAACGGAGTTGGTAACCACACAGGAACTTTTTTCTTGATGTAAATGCTAAAGGGCTAACAGATTTTAGCCCTTGCTAGAACTGGTAAATTTATTTGAAAATAGATTGAGCTGCAAAAAGTCAATTTTTTGAAAACTACTTATGCATGAGCAGGCAGTTTCCAATCTGTCAATGTAGCCTGACTGTCTAAGCAGTAATAAAGGTGAAAATGGACAGAAATATAGAAATACATATTACCCTGCTATATAGGATAATTGTAATAGAATAGGATAATCCATATTTCTCTGAGCATAATCCTATTTGTGAACATCAACTGTGGGAATGTGTAGACAAACTCATTTGTGCCAGATACTGCTGCATGACTCCCACTAAAGCCAACAAAGTCACATGGCTAAATTCATATCGCCACTATAGGAATGCAGTGGGGAAAGTTTTGCTAAATTCCTAAGCAAGCTCTACCATCTGAACAAAATTCTTGCTGGCACCACATCATGGGTCTGCTGTACATCCAGGGGGAGAGGAATAAAGAAGGGCATCTGAAGTAATGCAATAGTCTAAATCTGTGAAATAGTCATTGCTAGTGGCAGGCCCTGAAAGACTGCCAACTGCTGAAACAGGCTCTGGGCAGATAAGAAGCTTGCCCCAGAAACAGCAGAACCGGAAGCCAAGGAGAGATTGCTCACAGCTCCCATTCCATTCCTTCCACTTCTTTATAAGGCCACCTCTGTTTTCCATAAGGTAGTGTAAATGGCTTATTTGCAAACCTTCAATACCTATTTTATTATCCTAGCAAGTGTAAATAACTAGAGTTGCAAACATAAGAATGGAGGAGATGTCTTTCTTTTTACTTCTATGTGTGAGGAATCAAAGTACCTCGTTAGCCAATCCCTCTGCCATTTTAACCTCACTTATTACACTGGATAATAGCATATGTTTCTATTAGTCATAGTTTCATCAGTAAATAGTATCTGTACTTCTAGTACTCAAGTTGAAGAGTTTAATAAATTTTGAATGCATCAAAGCGGATATGTTTCATGGTTTCAAAGAAGATTTCTGACACTGTCAAATAACACATGGTTCTTCCATACCTAACATCAATCAGTTTTTTATACTCGTTTCATATATAACTTTTGTAGCCAAGTAGAAAGTAAAGCAGTGAACTTGGGATACACTCACTTTCTACAAATGCAATAGTTTTGGGTAATATTTAGGGATGTTGCTAGGTCATGTAGAAAAAGAATTAGAGGCAAAAGCCCAGTTAGAACTTAAACTGGCCACTTCTGACCTAGTTAATTCTGTGACTCTGTGATTTTTTAACATTTAAAAATGTAATTGACTTTGGGAAAGCTTGAAAATTGTAGAAGTGAAACAGAGCTCCAACTAGGATTGTAGATTTAAACCCATGCCAATAGTTTAAATTAGAGACATCAAAGACCAAGATTAGGAGGGCGTTCAGCAACCACTGGTGTTCTCAGAAATTGGTAATAAGTTCCAACTGCTCTTATCAGAGAAGTCTTCAAATGGAATTATCATAGGGCTTTCCTCAGACCTTGATGTGAACGAAGGAATCAACTCAGCCTGTTACACCCTTTAGTATATTTTTACTAAGAAGCATACTTATCACAGGCTTTTCACATAATCACAAAATATTCTGAGTTGGAAGGGACCCACAAGGATCATTGAGTTTTTGCTGGAAAGTGCATATGATCACTGATCCTTTAGCTGTGCCATAACGTCTCTCACCATTATTTCACATGTGGTCTTCATCGAGCATAAGAGGTGCAGACCTTTCCACACTCTGCCACATAGAGAGGACATAATCTTTTGACATCGTGCTTTTGAGGTCTTGTAGAAAACTATAAATGAGAAGAGTTTGGACTAATTCTTTAAAATTTGTTTTTCACTGTGTTGCAGTATAATTTCTTGCCTTTGTGTTGAAATTAACAACAGAACTGCATGTTACATTACTGGGAACCAGCTGGGCCACCTTTGAAATGAAACTGAAGGGACTGTATGGAATTTTGGAAAAAAGAAGTAGAGGCAGGCAGGCAATTTTTTTTCCCTAGCCTTTGTGAAGGAAAATACCACATTCTTTCAAATCATTCAGGCAGAGCACTAACTGCCAATTGTACCAGTTCTTCTCAGAAGATGAGTGAAAACGAGTTTTGTTAAGCATTTCTTCGTGATGAAATCTGATGTGTAGTGCAAGTCTGATGTGGGATTTCATGTGCTCATGATGCTGGCTGAGACACAATGTGGATTGATTTGAAGATTGGTGTAACCTTAACCCTCTAGATTTGCTTCACGTAGGGTGAAACCGGGTGTTTGAAGAACAACTTTCAAAACTTGCTATAATATCCCACATATCTTTTCTAATTGGATAATCTGATATTAAAGAAAGTCTGTTATTTGTATGTTTTTTCTATATATTCAATAGACTGTGGCATTGTAGGATGCTTTTCTAAACTATGATGACTTAAAACAGATTGCACAGCAGTTAAACAGTGGACAGTGTTTACACTGATCTGCCAAACCATGACCTAAACACTAAAGTAGATAAAGAGCATTATTTTTTTCAGAAGTATTAGGTCTTTAGGGAGATTTTTTCAGAAGAAATATTAGATAGGGCTCCAGGGAGATTTTCCAGTCTTTATGAGAGCTGCCAAACAGGAAACAAATTTTGTTCTATATTAAACCTGAAGTGAATACATTACTGTCAAAGTAGTTATTACTGGTTTACCTCAGTGTACTTGTGAGTAGAAATTGGCACTATAGATTCTGTCTGGGTGGATGCTAAAGATGAACAGATGGATGGTTTTGGCCGCATTTTATCTTAAGCATTGAACGAAATGGTAATGACGTATTTGACTATGACAATTTCTGTAACTGGAAGTCTCAGAAACAAAAAAAGTTAAATCAATGCGTATCTCTTCCTAATTTATAAGCTATTCTGGTCTGTGTCTTCTTAACTGAAGTTTTCTGCTTTACAGTCTAGTCTAAATTTATTTGTTATTAATATTACCACCCAGGCTAGACTTGGAAAGGAATAATTTCTTCTGCTCAAAACCACAGGCAGTGTATGGAATTATGTTGGAGTGATTTATCTGCCTTGGATTAAACGGAATACTTTGGGTATACTGGATTTTCCAAATCAAATAAGTCATGCTGTCTTGAAAGTTGGTGGGGGTTTGTGGGTTTTTTTGATTGGTTGGTTATTCATGTGTTTGTTTGTTGGGTTTTTTTAATACAGCAAGAAAGAGTATAGAACTCTGCAATGCAGGAGTGAGAACAGCAAATGCTGCTTTGATAGGGAAACACTAAGGAAAATTTGAAGGATGGCTGTGCAACTTTTAAAGCGGAAGAATTTTTACGCATAAAAGATTTTCCATGCCTCATTGGCATATTTTATAGTTGTAGTTTAATAAAGCCAATTAATGATAAAGCTGTACAAATTCACTGTCTTTTACAGTTTTTCCTTAAAATTGCATTCATTATCAAGTATGGCGGCCATCAATTTCTAATGATGTTTATTAATGTAATGTTTTACAATGATATTCATGAAATAGACTTTAATGATTGGTATCCTGGATTGCCAGTAAAATCTCTGTTTACACTGTGTGTCAAAGTGTCCATTAGATGATATAGATGATGTAAATTTTGAAAAGTTATCTAACCTCTGCTCTTGATATTTTTATCTCTCGTGTGTTGTATTTTTTAAAGAGGTTAGTAGTTTTGTTAGAATTGGCAATGACAGAGGCTGACACCATCATTGAAATAGAGATAGTGAAAAATATCTCTTATTTTAGCTATCTGACTGTGTGGGGCTTTTTCTTGAGGTCCATCTGCTACCACTGGCTCAGAAATATGATTTAGATGCATCGCAATGCCCTTCCATTCCAGAACTGCATAAATGCAGTACTGAATCACAGTCCTAAATCTAAGTGGGTGGAAAGTGCATTTCATTACACTATAGCTTAAATTCTTGAATTTCCTTTCTCTTGCTTCTGGAAAGCCTGAGTGCTTAGCTATTCTAGCAGTTGAATTAGACATAAACCTTAAAAAGCCTTCTTTCCTTGAAGGGAGCACTACAGTTTGCTTGGCTTTTGCTCTGGTCTCTGCTTTTGACACATACATTCATCTCCAGCTTGCTTCAGTTGTGTGCAAAGCTTGGCAGAAGAAAATTCCATCTCACTGTTTCATGGATTGTCTCACCACCATTGTTTTCTCAGCCTACACTTTGCCAGCCTGGGCCAAACTTGTGACATCTGTTCAAAATTTGAGGAGCCTGCCCTTGTTGTCTGGAGCTCAGTGTCTATTGCCTCAGGATAAGGAAAAGAGTTGTTCAAAGTTTCTGTAAATGACCAAGAGTCACAGACTAGTCTCCAGTGGATGGGTGCCTCAAGTGTGCAAGTAGAAAGAGCTGCTATGACACTGCTACAATGGAAGATGGAAGAACATCAGGATCAGATTGCTTATGAACACTAACATCCCTTGGCTAAACATGAGAGTTCCATCTTCACAGAGGCAGTGCCACACTAATGACCTCTTCCTACTGGTGGAATAACACCGATAAAGCCAGGCTACCAACTTCTGATGTGGCAAATGCCACATGCTCTTCCTTTTTTTTCACAATTGTCCTATTGTAATAATAGGAGCTTCACATGCTCTTTGTCTGGGTATCATCTCCTCAGCCTTTGGATGCTTATCAGCCATTTGGTGGATTTTTCTTAATGTTCTGGAAGCCTGGATTCCCTGAACATTATATTGAACACCACAGAAACAGCACCTATGGGACCAGTATCCCATGAAGGTCTTTTATGTCTCTATTACCAAATGGCAGCGTGAGGGCAAGAATCTTGTCCTTGCTCCCGGAATCGATATTGACATCACTGCCAGTGTTACCTCGAGGCAGAGCCAACCTCTTCACTTTTTTGCTCTCTGACTCCCCCATATGCCCAGAGAAATGTCTTATCAAGACCTATAGTCTGGGCAGAAGTCTGTGCAGTTCAGCAACTAAATACCTCTTGCTGTTTTTTTTAATCAGTTGCAGGTATGGTTAGGAGAAGGAGCTTTGACGATGTCCAGAGTGGCTATAGTGACAAAAATTTGGCTCTACAATAGGACTTTTAAAGGGATCTTTAAAAAAACAACACAACATGAGCCTGCAGTGTGTGCTCACAACCCAGAAAGCCATATGAATCCTGGGCTGCATCAAAAGGAACATGGCCAACAGGTCGAAGGAAGTGATTCTGTCCCTCTGCTCTGCTCCTGTAAGACACCACCCCAACATAAGAAGGATATGCAACTGTCAGAGCAAGTCCAGAGGAGAGCCTCAAAGTTGATGGGAGTTTTGGAGCACCTCTCCTATGAAGACATGCTGAGCAATTTGGAGCAGTTCAGCCTGGAGAAGGTTGCATGCAGAACTCGTAGAAGCCTTCCAGTATCTGAAAGGGAAACTTTGTCAGGAACTGTAGTGATAGGACAAGGAGTAATGATACAAACTGACAGATGGTAAATTTATGCTAGATATTAGGAACAAATACTTTACTGGAGGATGGTGAGACACTGGAACAAGTTCCTGAGGGAGGTTGTGGATACCCCATCTCTGGCAGTGTTCAAGGCCAGGTTGGATAAGGCCTTGAGCAACCTGATCTAGTGAGGGTTGGAACTAGATTATCTTTAAGGTCTCTTCCAATCTCTATGATTCTGTGACTCTACGATCTTGTAACTTAGAGAAGTAGATTTCCTGTCAGAGATTTCTCAAGTGATTTCACTGGGAGAGTAGGATATGGTGTGCAACCTCAGAATGGAAAATGTAATCCTAGCCCTTAAGATAGGAGACGCTGACATTTTTACAATTTAAATTTCCTTTGTCACTGTGTCCTGATGTGCCCTACCTGAATATATCCCAAATGTAACCTCATACTGCATTCCAGACACTGTCTGAGAAAAAAAAAGTGTTCTAGATGGGTTCCTTGCTGGCAATGGATATAGTACTGGAAAAAATGAATGTTACTCTGTGGTTCTCCCCAGCTAGTAGAGACCTGAGACCAAGCATGTGTGAAACAATAGAGCCAGCTCAAGTTATTTAAGTGATGAAGCCTCCCCTTAGAGCCTCCTTGGATCTAAATGGCAACCAGAACAGACCCTAACTAGTCTGGAGATGTGCACGTGTTGTTTGGGCAGGTGGCTAATGCCAGTCCATATAACAGACACAAAGTCTCCTGGTCCTCCTTCCTGTAAGGGTTTTTTTTTTTCCTGGGTTTCTCCCTAGCATATCTCAATTCTTTACAGTGTTTCTAAGTCTAATTTGAGTGCTTCTTCCTAAAAAAACATCAAACAGTGAATATACCCTGAGAGATCATGTAAGAGAATTTCTGAAATAAAATACTGACGCTGACTAAAGCAGCCTAATATTTCCCAGTGCAAGTGTTATTAACAAGATCTATCCCCCCAAAAATGGAGCTTGCACACTTGTCCTTTCAGTTCAGGCAGTTAACTGGTTTGATTGGAAACCAAAAGATCGCAGGAACAAAAGAAGATTGGCAACTTTAAGACTATATCCTCCCCAAACCATTTAAAAACACTAAACCAACACTTTTGTGATTGGAAATAAGAATAAACACTGCTTCTTCATGGAAGAAGTCAGCAAGAGAGATGACCTGTCTAAAGAATTATTTAATTACAGTTTGAAAGCAATTGGGAAAATCTCTTAAATAAGTGTCCCAGTTCACCCAGTCTCTCTGAGAAGCAGAAGACAGTGACTATGGCAAAAGGCCACCAAACTTGTTATTTACATTTCCCCTGAGTGCTCCTGAAAGTCAGAGGCGTGTGTCTATCGCCTCCTTCACTATCTCCATCTCAGTCTTTCACCTATTTTTCTATTCCTTGCCTTCCTGCAAAATGAAAGCAGGTGAAATTAGAGATGCTATATAGCTAGTACAAATATTAAATATGAATTACTTTCTAGGTCTAATTCTGGCTGCTTCATCCCCATCCAATCAACAAAAGATTACCGCCCTCCTCTCCCCCCCCCCCCCCCCCCCGCTTTTTTTTTAAAGTATGTTCCATCTAAAATTGGCAGGTAGAGTGGAGCTGTAGCCAGAGCTACTTTTTTTTTTCTGTGAAATTTTCAACATAATTGGACAATGTCTACTTTGCAGAGAAGTGCCTCTAAAAAAAATGTATGTGTTTCATTTTTTGAAATGCCATGCGATATTTCTATAAAAATCTTATTTCAGAACCAGCTTGACCTAGAAATGACAGTACATATATTGGAGCTTTGCTAGTGTGGATTTCGGCAGTCCAGAGTGTTTTAGAAGGCTATAACAACATTGCCAAAAGTCCTGCTGAGAAAATTAATCTCTAGCAGAGCCAAGTTTCCTTTGAAAAATAAATCAGGGGCTTAGTTGATTTGCTATCGTGAAGCTTCTTCAGTAATTATAAATAACCTGCCCTGCTCCTCCTTTCATGCCTTTCTGACTGTGCACTTGACTCAAAATTCTTTCCTATGTCTGGGAACCTCAGCCACCATCACCTCTCCTTTATGGCTGAGTGAGTGTCAGGAGGTGTAAGACCATGACACTTTTTGGTTAAGATAGGACAGATTTCGATACAGAAAGGTTACAAAACTGGGCATATATCTTTTATCATTTCGTTACCTTACTACAGTAAAAACTGAAAAGATGAAATCTGGGTCCCATTTGATGTCACTGGGCTTGGGGAGGAAGGTTGAGCAAGTCAGTAATAAATGAGTGGAGTATGTGGCAAGACAACAGGTGGCTATATCAGGAAGAATATACATGACCTTCTGTTGTTCCTCCAAGCTTCTGTTTCACAGAAAGCTCTAATCATTTTGAGTAAATAGAGCTATAAAGTATAGATAGACAAAAAGGCATAAGAAAGAAATAATTCAGCAGGCAGAGAAAGCAAGCCTGCTCTCTTCAGATTTTTTCCATCTGTTGGTCTCCATTGAGAAACTGAAAAGACAGCTGCTGGGGAGTCCTAATCTGCTGGCAGACCAAACTGATTATTTGATTTGCTTTCACACTGTTGCAGTGCTGAATCTCCGTGTTCCAGAAGGAAATGGGTTTAGTATTTCTTTTTTCGCCTTCATAGTCATTGGTTTTCTCCTCAGGCTTTAGTTTTCAAACTATGCTATAATCTAACATAGTGTAAATCTAAAGCTCATCCAGATTTAGAAAACTTTATGCTGTGGTGGTGGAGAAGAATAATACAGTCATTTTCCGTTTGTGCTAGTTTTTTGTAGCTTTGAGTTGCAGAATTAATAATAGTGTTTAAAGGAGTCAGCAAAGGGCTGTATTAGGAAAAATACCTTTCATGGCTATGAACATGCTGTCCATGTGTTATTGTGTGTGAGTCATTCAAATTCACCATGTGATATATTTTTTTTCTTACTATATTTGTTACAGTTTACAACTGCTCTTTTTGTCAGAGAAATGCATGTACGTATTTACTTTCCTGAGGTCCTCATTTCTGCGGACCTCTAATACTGAATTGAAGTAGATCAGACTGATCTGCCTGATGTTTATTTTCTCTACCATTTTAATAAAATTTCTGTGCTTATTTCTTACTGTGTGATAGTTGCAGCACAACCCCATCCACACACCAAATAAAGATACAGAGATACCCATTACTCGCAGACTGTTAGGTCTGGTCCTCCTCACACAAGTCATGGAATCCGCAAAGATAGCGACCCCACTATGTAGTCAAGTATGCCGCGCCCGTAGCCGCGCCCCTTCCCCTAATAAGGTCTGGAGGACAGTCCTGAGAGCAGGGCTTGTTTCAGATGTCTGGCTGTCTGCGCCAGCGGGGGGGCCCGGCTGTGCTCACCCTGCGAGCAGTGGGGAGGACCTGGGCAGGGGCCGGCTGTGCTTGCCCTGCAAGCGGTGGGGGGAGACTAGGGCCAGGGCTGGCTGTGCTCGTCGTGTGAGCGGGGGGATGCAGGGGGTGGGGCTGGCGCCACCCAAGCAACGAGGCCAAGGGCTGAGCAGACTGGGGTTGTGATATGTTCTGCGCATGCACCAGGTCCCACAGCTCGCTGGAAAATCAACAGCGAGTATGGGATCTCGCAAATTATGGATCATGACTATGCGGAGAATCACTGTATATTAAAGAGAATCACTTGGAAGAACAATATTGCCTTCCTCTCTGAAAGACATCACCTTGATTCATACTCCTAGAAGCAAATATCAGAGCAGAAGCATATATTGGCTGTATCTTCACTTAAAATAAATGCAGACTTTGGCCACCTCAGGTAGAGTACAGCATAAAGCCCTGGAAGGAAGAGGGGTCCAAGAAAGCTGGTTAGTATTTCAGGATCACCTCCTAGAAGCTCAGGAGTGATCCATCCCAAAAAAGAGGAAGTTGATCAAAAGCACTAGGAGACCCACATGGATGAAGAAGGAACTCCTGGACAAGCTCAAACACTAAAAGGAAGGTTACAGAGGATGCAAGGAAGGACAGGCAGCCTGAGGGAAATACAGATAAATTCTGTGGGTAGCCAGGCATCAGGTTAGGAAAGCTAAAACTGTGATAGAATTAATTATGGCTAGGGCCGTCAAGGGCAAAAAGAAAAACTTCTATGGATACGTCAATGATAAAAAGATTAGGGAAAATGTGAGCCCTCTCTGTAAGGAAAGAGGAGAACTAGTTACCTGGGACATAGGGAAGGCTGAGGTACTCAATATTTTTGCCTCCATCTTCATTTGCAAGTGCTCCAGCCACACTGCCAGAGTCACAGAAGACAAAGTCTGGGAGTGGGAAAATGAAGAACTGCCTGTTGTAGGAGAAGATCAAGTTTGAATTGTTGAAAAAAACCTAAAAGTGCCAAAGTCCATGGGATCTGATGAAATTCACCCACAGGTCCTGAGGGAACTAGCAGATGAAGTAGATAACCTGCTATCCATTGTATTTGAGAAATTGCAGCGGTCCAGTGAAGTTCAGACTGACTAGCAAAGGGAAAACATAACCCCCATTTTAAATAGGGAAAAAGGAAGACCTGGGGAACTACAGACTAGTCAGTCTCACCTCTGTGTCTATCTGTACAATCATGGAGCAGACCTTCATGGAAAATATGCTAAGGCACAGAGACAATAATGTATTGTATGCAGCAGCAAATATGGATTAAATAAGGATAAATCATATCTGAAAAATTTATTGCCCTTCTGTGGAAAGATTGATGAATGATATCAGAGCAACTGCTGTAATCTCCGTGGACTTGTCCAAAACATTTGACACTATAAGGCATGACATCCTTGTCTCTAAATTGTAGAGGTGTGGATTTGACAGATGGACTAAATGGATAAGAAATTGCTGGATGGTCAAATTCAAAGAGTTGTGGTCAACAGCTCCATGTCCAAGTGGAGAGTGGTCTCAGGTGTTGCTGTTGGGTCTGGCACTGTTTAACATCTTTGTTGGTGACATGAATAGTGGGACTGAATGCATCCTCAGCATGTTTGCAAGTGACCCCAAGCTGTGTGGTGCCATCAATATGCTGGATGGAAGGGATTCCATCCAGCTGGACCTGGATAGAATGAAGAAGTGGGTCTACGTGAACCTCATGAATTTCAGCAAGGCCAAGTTCAAGGTCCTGCACTCAGGTCACAGCAATCCCAAGAACAAATACAGACTGGGCAGAGAATGGATTGAGAGACTGAGAGCAGCCCCATGTAAAAGGACTTGGGAGTGATGGTGGATAAGAAGCTTGACATGAGCTGGAAATATGCATTTGCTCCTCAGAAATCCAAAGATAGCCTGAGCTGCATCAAATTCCATGTTTCCATGGCAGTGCACCATGACAGTGATGGTAGGGATGTGAGGTTTTGGGTAAGAATCAGGGAGAGGGACAGCAGGTCAGATATCATGGAGGGAGTCTGTTAGAGACCACCCAGCCAGGATGCAGAGGTAGATGAAATATTCTGTATGCAGCTGTGAGAAGTATCATAATTGCGAGCCCTTTTTCTTGTGGGGAACTTCAATTTACCAGCTGTCTGCCAGAAGTACAACACAGCAGAGAGTCTAGGAAGTTCCTGGAGTGTGTGGAAGATAACTTCCTGATGCTACTAGTGAGGGAGTCAACTAGGGAAGATGCCCCAGTGGACCTGCTGTCCATGAACAGAGAAGGACTAGTGTTCATGTTGGAAGGTGTCTTGGGCACAACAGTCACAAAATGATAGAGTTTTCAATTCTTAGGCCGGTAAGGAGGGGAACCAGCAGAACTGCCGCCTTGGGCTCCTGAGGGGCAGGCATGGCCTGCTTGGGAGCCTGTTTGACAGAGTCAAGAGGCAGTCCTGAAAGACAAAGGAGTCCAGGCAAACCAGACATTCTTCAGAAAGGAAATCTTAAAAACACAGGAGCAGGCCATTCATATGTGTTGAAAGATGACCTGGTGGGGAACAAGACCAACCTGACTCAACAGAGTATCTTTGTCCAGAACTCAGAGGAAAATGGAATGTTTATGACCTTTGGAATAAAGCACAACTCAGGAGGACTACATGGATGATGTGAAGTTATGTAGGGACAAAAGCCAAACTAGAACTTAATCTGACTACTGGTCTAAAACACAGTAACAAATGTTTCTACAAATATGTACCTGAGCAACAAATGGAGGGTTCAGGAGATTCTCATACTCTTTTGGATGTGAGGAGAAACAGTGTCAAAGATGATGAAAAGGCTGAGTACTTAACATCTTCTTTTCCTCAGTCTTTAACAGTAAACCCAGTTGTTCTCTGAGTACCCAGCCACCCCTGAGTTGAGAGACTGCACCTTGAATCCTGCATCCACTTTTGGGTCCCTCGCTAAAAAAAACAGACATTGAGGTCTTGGCATGTGTCCAGAGAAAGGCAACAGAGCCAATGACCAGTCTAGAGAAAATGTCTTATGAGGAGCAGCTGAGGGAAAAAAAGGAGGTTCAGGAGAGATTTTATTGTTCAAGTAACAAGCGATAGGACAAGACAAAATAGCCTCAAGTTGCTCCAGAGGAGCTTTAGATTGGATATTAGGAAAAAAATCTTCAAAGAAGAGTGTTGTTAAGCACTGGAACAGGCTGCTCAAGGAAATGACTGAGTCACCATCCCTGAAGATATTTAAAAGACTGTAGGTGTGGCACTGTCCTGGTTTGGACACTGTTG
>WEKX01027448.1:520549-571306 GCA_013390025.1 Pitta sordida | reverse complement strand
CCAGGGACAGTGACTCCACCACCTCTCTGGACAACCTATTCTAGTGTGACATCACACTCTCTGTAAAAAAACTTCTTTTTTTATACCTAATCTAAATCAACCCTCCTTTACTTTAAAACCATTACCTCATGTCCTATCCCAAGAGGCCCTGCTAAAAGAAATCAACATGCACAGGGAGACAGCCTTCCCGGAAACATGGAATTATGCTTAAACTATTTGCACAGTCTAATTTGTGTGTTTGTGTGGTTTTAAAGCCTTCAGACCTTTCTACTACAATAATATATTAGAGCATCTACTTCCCATGGCCATGAGTGTCATCTATCAAGACAAAAAAAACCCCAACCCACCCTAGTGCATTATCCTGACCTGAAATGGGTAAAAAAAGTAGGGTTTTGAGTGTCCATGGATTCAGCTTCTTCCTCCAAAGAGCAGCATTTCCATCAGGCTTCAAATAGTACTACATCACTACAAAAACACAGTAACCACAGCACATCTTTATTTGATGTGGAAATGAAATCACTGAGACTCTATATGACCTATCCCTGTATCTATTGTGGTTCTTGAGGAACAACATCTTGCTGGTTGATAATGCATTTTGGTTTAGTGTCAAATAGTTCACTAACCTGGTGGTCCTCACTGCCTCTTTATCTTCAGCTAGTCAGCTCCCATGAATAAGAATAAAACTCTAAAAAAACCTTTTATTTTAAATGCTTATCATTGTATCTACAATAATCCACAGCATTTCTTATAAGCACCAAAGCTATGTTGGCTTATGGCAGGCAGATTGGGCAATAAAAATGATCTCTCAGATAAAAATAAAGAATTGCCTCTTCTAGAGACTCTTAAGTACCACCTTGACAGGCAGGACAACATTCACACTGCTGGAAGTCATACAAGCTTGCTCAAGAAGTCAGCTTCTAGGTGTAAAGTCAGTAACACCCATTCCTTCAACACAATACTGATGGATTTGGTTTCCTGAAGCATTCAGTCAGAAATACATCCACAGTCTTTACGTGTTTTGTAGCTGCCTAATCTTAGCCTTGGATAGCACCCCATTCTTACTCAAAAGTGCTCTGTAAAACAGTAGCACCAGCTTTCCCCTTCAGGGTAATAATTATAAAGACAAGCAGTGCCACACCAAACCCAGGCACTTCTGACAGAAGGCTTCTCTTGGTTCCTTCACTTCTATACTGCTTTTGAACAAGAAATGCAGTGCACTGCAGCTCACCACTGCCTGGTTAGCTATTCTAATACACAAGATACGAAATTAATGTGACTAATACACAATATTTGCTCTTACTCTTCACTTGTTACAGGAAATCCAAATCGCACATGGGCGAGCTGAATCATCTAAGCTGCTGATGCAATGCCTACCTACTTATTGATTTACACAAAATGTTTGTCCATTTTATATTCCACTTTGAGAGAAATGATGTTTGTATTCTATCAGGCCAGAGAAGTGTCATTGGCCCTTTGGTGCCACTCTGCTCTTATCTAACAAGCCCATTGCAGAATCACTCACTTGACTCTGTCCCTTTCATCTGCTTCTAGAGTAACCTTTTGGCTCAATTCTGTTATTATCTAATACGCACATTGCAGTACTGATCACTTGATTTTATTCCCCTTTGCCTACTTTTAGATGACTCTTTCCCTAAGTCACTTTTTCAGCCCCCATATTTTAAACATTAGTATAAACAGACAAGTGAACTCAGAGGAACATGCTGCCAGGAGCTGCTATTACTGCCTAATTAGGATACAGAAAGGCCAAACCATGGCGAATGAAGTCAGTCAGGAGTAGCTCTGCCATCCGCAAGAATCGGCTTATGGAAGGCAGCAAGACACACCTATGGGGCACTGAGATGTTTGTTCTTTCTGGTTTCTTTTCCTGCCTCCTCAGAGAAAGCACAAAGAAGATGACAAAACCAGACCCATACATGTCACAGGGAACAGGTGATTCCTCCACAGCTACACCCTGGCTTCTTCATTACCTTTACTTCTCCACCAAAAAAAAAAAAATTCTTTCTCCACTTCAAAAAACAAACTCTGATCATGAGAAAGAATGACTGCCAGCCAACCATGCACTCTAGAATCTGGTTCATCATATTAGAAGCTCCACAGGTTAGAACTGGGCATCTTCCTACTAAAAGAAAAAGCGTTTTGTTCTCTTCCTATCATGAGAGAGTTTAGACAAAACAAAGAAAGATGAGAAAAGGAAGTCTGAGGTTTGCAAACAATAACTGCATTTTTAATAGCAAGACACATCCACAGCTTGTAATTCAGGAATCTTTACCACTATCTTCTTGAAGACTTTCTTCAGTTCCCTTGATAAAACAGGCACAGGACAGGTAGCCAGAAGCATTTATGTACACAGATGGCTCCTGCTCTTCTAGAAGTCAGATGCACTCCATCCCTCCTTTGATAAGAAGGAGCAATGATGCTTATATAACATATTTGGCTACGAGCAATCTGTATTTGCTTTTATGGATTCTGTAACATGAACAGTAAGAACTACACCTGATAGCAAATGCAATCTGCATTGCCAGCAGTAAGTTCCATTTGATTCTGTTTATTTGCTCAAATGCAGGAAATAAACTTCCATCTTCTTCAGAATAAGTTTCATCCCAGCTTGTAGGTTTTGACAGGAAGTTATAAGAAACAGGTTAGAGTGTTGCAGGCTGTTACTCATGGGGTCCATGGCTGGGGGAGCTGCAACAGAGCTGTAGAGAGAAGTCACAAGGAAAGTGCCAACTCAACTCCAAAAGCTTTCTTCTTCACCTGTCAATTAAAAGGAAAGACTCATGGTAGAAATAACCAAAGAACACCAAATTGATCTGGAGTGTACACAGAGGGCTCATCACACCAGTGGTACAGCACTGATAGCACCTAAAGGGAAGAGAAAAAAAGAGAAAATGCTTATTATACTTGAAGCACAGAAGTTCTGATTAGGAAAAAAGAAAGATCTCTTCAGTTTCCAGGCTTGCCACGCAGCAGGGAAAGCATGGTAACAGATTCTTCACAGCTGTGGAGACAAAATAAATCTGAGTAGTGCTCCGGGGTTTGGCCAGTTTCTCTCTGCTGGTCACTGACTGCCTTCCAAAAAAAGGAAACAGGCTGAGAAGTCAGTGGAAAAGATCCTTGGCCACTTCTTCCAAGTAAAAACTAAATAAATAAAAATATAATGACTTGAAAGGAAGAATAAGCTCTCTAACCTATCGTCTAAGTACTCTTGGACCAATTTGCATGATTTTACTCATACATGGAGTAGAAATATCCACATATGCATAATGTTACAAAACCCCCTCACACGGCACACCCAACTGTGGCAATGCAATCCCAAAAATTGTAAGAAGACAAGTATCAAACAGTAGTGAGGGAGCACCCGTGTCTGCGATCACTCTGTTCCAGGTTGCTGACAGAATACTACCTATTTCTGGCACACACTGCAAGAACAAATCAGGGGGGAAAGCAAAAAGTTCTAGAAGCAAAAGTACTACGTGTCTTCTGTTCCAACCAAAGCTCGATTTTGCATTTCAAATACTTCTACATGGAAAAGAGATCAGATAGTACTAGGGAATTTTTACTGCCTGTGCTAGCATAGGCATATTCCACAGTTGAAAGTTGGACATTAGACAAAACAAGCGATGAAATAAGATGTCGTTTAGTTTTCTAACTGCAGGAATAATTAAACATTGGCAGAGCTTTCAGAAAAGGTGACAGATACACCATGATCTAAGGCTAAGATAAGATCGATTTCTAAGGGAGATGTTTTAATTTATCTTTCAGCAAAGCTCCACAAACTCCACATGTGGGGAAATCACACCGGATAACCTCAGTAATCCATTTTGGCTTTGGGATCTACAAAGTTTAAAGAACAAGTGAAGAAAAAGGAATACTTTTCCAATTCCGAAAATTTGTAGCACTGCAGTTCCAAGGGACTGTAATTGTTAAATGACTTGATTGTCAGTCAGTTACCTTGTTCAAAGATCAGGAAATACTTTTTATCCAGTACAGAAATTACTAAATGTACTGTCTGAGGAAGGCACAAGATCTCCCTTCTTCAAGCACATAAAAATTTGCATCTTGAGATAAGTCTGTTGGCATCAGCTGAACATTTCCCATACAGCAAACAGAGATGCTGCAGGGGAGCCTCCAGGTTCAGCAATATTTCAGTCCAGCTCTTCAGCAGCAGCAGCCAAGTTCAGTTTTATACATGACAAAAGGTCCATCCAGCCCAAAATCCTGCTTCTGCAACTTGCGGTCCCTCTACCACCCCCTTGGACTTTTTGAGATTCTGCTGTTTTCCCCTTCATCTCTTATTGAACAACAAAGCCACGGTACCTCACTATAAATCCTTTCCTGGCCATCCGTAGCACGAAGAGAGGGAAGCTTGTCAGAAGCGAGGGTAAAATACTGACAAACATGGGGTCTGTTTCTGTCCCTTCACCCTCTGAGCAAGGCACCCCTGGGTAGCACTCACCAGCTCCCTGCATGCCTTTAGAGCAGCAAATGCTCTTCAGGGATATTCAGTGCTCAGTATTTACCATTTTTACTCTTTGGACTCTCAAACTTCCTCCCTCTAGACCTGCCACAATATTACAGCTTTCCTCCTATATGTTCATTCTCCCCCTGCTTTCAGAGGAAGAGAGGATTTACATTTGTTAGGGACAGATTAACATACAATCCTCACAAAAAAAACCCCACAACCTTTCAAAAAATAACGAAGACATTTCCTACAGCGGAGTAAAAGGAAGCACCATGCACTTGTCCCACTCCCATCCTCTCCTAGGTGGTAGTTAATGTCAGGTGTTTTCCTCAGGTGGATGCAGTTTGCTTATTTAATAGTCTTCACTTCTAATATCCTCCCCTGAATGATTTTTGCATCTATTATATCCCTAGGGGTGGAAAAAAAAAATCCATGCATTGCTTTTTGCATGAAAATTTACCTCCTTTAAAGCCTGAGTTGTCACTTGATGGCAGAGGAAGCATTCAGTTGCTGTTCGTTATCTACCTTCTACTGCCCAACCTCGGTCTCCTGTACTCCCATCATGACCTCCTACAGTCATCACTTCTAGACACTGAGGAATCCTTTCTCTGAGAACTTGGTCTTCTACCTGACACCGAAAATGCTAATAAAAGCACACCTGACAAATAATGGCTCTGATCCGTGTGAAATCTTTCATTATAAATATCACAATGCCTCAAACTAATTACGTAAGCATGATATGGAAACAGCCTAAAGCTTGAAATCTGCCTCTGGATAAGGGTGACTGTCATTCATAAGTGATGATCCCTTTCACCCCAGCTTCCCATTTTTCTCCTTCAGTGGAGTCAGCAAACATACAATGATTAAGCTGATCCTTTAGAGAAATCCAAGTGGGCTGTGTTTGACAAGGACACCTTCATTCAATGAAACTAAACTGTTCCAAGATAGGAAGGACAACTCAATTATGAATTAATGACTAATTAAAAGGAAATAAGTTGGAACAACTGGCTTTTTTCCCAGAAAAAGAAGGATCACCAGTGGAGTCCCACAAAGATCTCTTCAGGGATCAATACTTTGCACCTTTTAAAGCAAAATCTAGCAAAGAAGCTTAACAAACACTTACAAGACAGAATTTGCTGACAATGCCTAAAGTTATTCAAGGTTCCAAAAGCAATGGCCAAAGATCTGAAGACGACCTTAATGATTCTACCTAAGTGGGTTGTAAAACAGCAGATAAGATTAAATGCAGGTAAAGTGACGCATTTACGTACACAATGACAAATTCTGAAGTAGTTATTACCACTAGAAAGGGTGATTGTGGAGTTCCACAGAAGTGCCAACTCAATGCTTAAATTTTGTCAAGAAAAAGCAGGCAGAATATTAAAGAATAAAACCTAATATACTGCACAAGTTTACAGAGTGGCATACAGTGAAATCCTGTAGCCAGTCCTGGTTATTGTAACCCAGCCCTGTTCCTCCCATTCCTGCATCACTGTCTCCACTCAGGAACACGCCTGCAAACGGTTCAAAGAACACAGCAAGGACAATGAAAGGGATAGAGCCACTTCTTCCTAAAACGCCTCTGGAAAAGTCACAAACAAGGGATGGCAAATAAGGGGTAAAGTCATCAACCCATAAGTCACACCGAGTGACACAGATTCTCTTTTTCACTGTCTCTTCCAATACAAGAAATAACAGACAAGGCATGAAACCAAGCAGGCAGAAAGTTTGAAAACAAACAAAAAATAAGTGTTTTTTCCACACAAAATGTGTTTAAGTCTTGCAGCTCAGCCACAGGATGTTGTGGATGCTACAAGCATACATGGCTTCAAATACTGAATGGACAAATTCCTAGAAGAAAATACACACTGGGGGCTCTAAAAACAAATACCACCTCTAGTTCTGAAAACCTGTGAGCCACAAATTACTGGAGGCTGCAAGAGGCATTTCCTCAATACACACCATACTCTTCCCCAGGCATCTGCTTTTGGCAGCTCGGAGAAGCAGGATACTGGGTGAGAGGGATCTTTAATGTGTCCAAGTACAGCAATTTTTAAACCCTTACACAGCTCAAAGGAGCGAAAGCATTAATCGTATGCACGTTGGAACTATAAGCTCAGCACAGTAATGGACCAGATTTCCAAAGGCCTGAAAGTCAGTACAGTGATTAACCACTACAGTCAGAGTTTGATAAGGACTTTTCTCAACACTAGAGTAGCTTAACCTCTCCCAACCACAAACTTGTGCAAATGTATGCCAAACAAAGAAATGTGAGTTTAATTCCGAATGTTCCCTGCAGCTGTGCACACTGTTGCACTGACACAGCTGAGGGCATGCTACAGGCCTGGAAACAACTGGGCGACTTAAATCAGAAGTGGCCCCAAAGGAAATACTTGTCAAACTACAAGCTGAATCAGTGGAAACAGAGGATCACACAGTCTTTGGCACATCCACACTACCAAATACTGATGCTTAAAAAAATACTGAATTATTGATATTAAAGACAGAAACGCGGTGAGTTTGTCCTGTTTATGACATTTGTCCAACACAGATATTTAGTTGTAGTCATTTATCACTTCCATCACTCCAAATGAAAGACAAAAGAGGAGAGTGGATGACGGGCTCTCCTTTGAAGCTTGGGGGATACTTTATGCAGGTTGAGTAGAAGCTTTCCTCACTTCAGCTGAAAAACTTCCCAAAGACTCAATGACACTAAATACCTGTCAGCATGGAAAGATCTGCTCCTATAAGTCACACCAGGTCCTGGTCAGAGCTCACAACCTAAAACTATCTCCCATTAAAAAGCCTTGTGCATCCCAAAACCTGACATTTCTGAATTTTCAGCCGTTCCTGGTTTGCCATGTTTGTTTGTTTTGGTGAAGCCTCCCAAGTGTTCAATACATTATAAGATACATGGCATGTACTGTATACACAATATGAGACGTTCAGTTCACATTTGCCAAGAAAGGAAATAATTTCCTCTAATCTCCATGTCAATATCATAAACAATATGTCAAAACACGTCCATAGTATGTACAACAAACACCTTGTTATTGCATTTAGCAACAGCTCTACGAATTTCTTCATTTAATGGACAGCTGGGAAGGTACTAAGTCACCTCTTCTGATTTTAGATGTTTTTTCCCCTGAATAAGCATCTTAGCATTCTTTAACTGTTCCAGGAAATGATAAACATCAAATGCAGCAGCACCTCTCAACCACCTGGCTTAAAAAGGCACTAGAGAATAAAATAAGAGAGCTCACTTCTTCCAGGGCCCAGTCTGAGAAATTCAAGAGATATCCAAGGGATATAGTAATCAAAGACAAAATACAAGTCTCCTATATTTGAAGACAATGTAATGCAGTTTTTCTAGAAAAAAGAAACTAAGGAGTTACTTTAAAAATAGCATAAACCTGCACATCTGCAACAATGAGGTAAACTTGAGACACCTTTTTGACAAAGAACCTAGTTTTTCACTTTGCTCCAAAAAACGGCAAAACAAAGCAAAAAATTACTGCGTCCTGGGAATCTTGATATTTGTGATAATTTCTCCTTCTCTTCAATTAAAAAAAAAATAGCATTTAGTTGTCACCTACATTTTTAAGCGGCTGTCACCCCCCATTTTCCTGTCTAGGAATAACATATTAAGAAGTGTTGATGCTCCTAAACTTTGGGGTAGGATCTCTCCAGTCTCTCCCCACTATAACCCTGAGCAGCAATGAGTAGAACCTATTTTTGGGAGGAGGAAAGACCTAAGAGCGGACATACGGAACTCACGCACTCTTAACAAACCCGCGCATCTCCAGGTAGCACTGCAAAGCTGCGGTACATTTCCTAAACAAGCCACTGCTGGAATTAACACCCAAAAAATGCCGGAAAACGCATCATAATTACGGTCACGATCCAGAGTGACCTACAGAAGGTTACTACAGCAAGAGGCGTCCCGTAATCCCCAACACCAGCCAGCGGGTAACACACGCTCGGTGTCACCGCATCCCCCATCCCGGCACCGCCGCTGCCGCCCCTCCCCGCGCCGGGGGCATCTCCCCGCGGGAGCACATGGACGGCCNGGGCTCACGGGGTGCCGGGGCCGGCGGCTCTGCGTCTGTGCCAGGGCTGCCTCCCGGGAGGAGGCTGCGGAGGTGTGGGCTGAGGTTGCACCCGCGGGAGCGTGCCCCGGGTGTCCCACGGAATCTCGGTGTTCCTCGCTGCAGATCAGGTGTTCAGAACCGTCCGCGGTTCGCGGGGTCGCTTAATCGCAGTCACAGGATGGGTCAGGTTGGAAGGGACCACAGTCTGGTCCAGCCTTTCCTGCTCAAAGCGGGGCGGGCCCCGAGCACACGGCGGGGGATTGTGCCCGGACGATTCTGGGTTATCTGCAGTGAGGGACACTCCGCACTCCTGTAGCCTGTCACCCGCACGGAACACAAGTTCTGCCCCATATTCAGGTGGAATTTCCTGTGCATCGTCCTGTCCCCGGGATCCGCTCAGCTGTCCAGCAGCACCCGGCTCCGCTGCCACCAGACTCTCCCTTGCCCCCGAGAACGTGGGGTGGGCACAGCACCTCGCTGGTGGCCCTGGGGAAGCGCCACACGTCCCCCGGCAGGACACAGCGGGATCCAAGCCCCGGCATCCACAGGGCTGCGGTGGCTGGAGCATCCCAGGGATCCCATCCCTCCGCAGGAGCCCCAGGCTGTAGGGAAATGTTCACCAGCTGTGCCACCGAGCGCTGCAATCCGCTTGTGGGGGGGGTTAAGATGTGGTTCGCAATCTTCTGGGTAGGAAAGGCAAAACTTGGGAGAGTCGTTACCCTGAGAAGCCATCAGGGCATGTACATATCATCATCTTGTGTTCCACCTCAGAAACTCACGCTCTCTCCGCATTTTTGTCTTTGCAAATTATTTCCTGAGGGTTAAACTTGCCCGTTTCTGCCTTCGTTTTTCACAAAAGCAACTTCAAAGTTGTCTTTTTTTTTTTTTTTTTTTCACCATTACATAGTCAGGAATCTTGCTACTGCTGCAGAAAAAACAACTCCTTGTCCCTTTTTACCCAGCTGACAAGGCTTATGCAACTCCAGCCAGGAAATGTGATGTATACATTTTTTATTAATTCTGTACAAAGACAACAAAAATACATTTCCTAGTGATTTATTGCGGTAAAAGAGCAGGAGCACTTTTAGGTAATTATTAAGAATATTTAAATGCTTGCTGAAAACTATTTGAGGATGCTGGATTAGTCACAGAGATCTTTTTCCATTGTAATTGTATATAGTTGGGATGGACAACCATGTGGAACTTCCCAGCTGGGAATCCTGCTCTAACTAAATGTAAATAATGCAAATTTATGGGATCTTGGCATCCTCGTTAATGTGAGTCTATTAGGATGGCACAGTGCCTCATCATAATTTGGCTGGATCTTTGCCCTATTGCAACATAGATGCCAATTAGTCATTTGTTGATTATGGCCTGTGGGACACCTTGCACTGGCTCACACCTGTTTGCTTCATGTGCCAGAAAAGAATTCATGCGTACAGGAAGAAAAGTCACAGTGAGGAGTTTAGTAACATTGTCTAACATATTAAATACAAGTAGACATATTAAAACCGAATCTTCAGTTGTTAATTTTAGACTGGACTACAAATAATTGCCTTCTGGTTCCATCTTTTAATCAAAACATTTAAAAGTATCTTTCTCCAAATAAATTTTAAAAAAACATTTAGGGGTTAATAGGACATCTTACGTGTGAAAAGATTGCATTTGGTTTGTTTCAGGCTTATTTCCTTCTCTGTTTAATCCCTGTTTAGTATTTTGGACTCAAAATATCTCTCCAATATTTTTGAAACAAGAGAAGAGTGAGGTTTCGTGTTGACGGAACAGGAAAAATACTCCTTTTACTGACTCTCCCATGTTTTTTTCCATTTAAACTCATCACTGAATATGACCTGAATCTGCAGACCAGTCTGAGTGACCTGATTTTTCTTTTCCATACGAGCTAGCTTTCTGAACTCTTTTTCCTAGCTTTAAATAAAAGTGAACGAATCGTGAGAGGCTTGGCAGGGAAAGGGGGCACAGATGAACAGGGCAGAGCATGGTGTGATGCCACGCCAATGCTCATGGTGTTTGTCTCCAGAAACACTCTGTCACATCAAAAAAAGACAGAAGAGTAATTAATAAAGGCTTATAAAGGGGATGGTTCTTATGTTATTCAGACTAACACAGAGCAGGGGACCACAGGGAGCCTGTGCAGCTCACATGCAATTACTCAGTTAATGCAGTTTCTCTTTGCAGTTCCAGGTACGTATTTCCTTTCTCTGGCTTCCACCTTCTTTTTGCTCCAGATAAAGAAGGTCTCAGTGTGCCCTGCTGATTCAGAGGGTAGCTGGAATGAAGCTGTCAGGAAGAGTTCTCTTCCATTCTTCTCTAGCTGGTTTAAAAGGACTTTGGTAGGGCAGAACACAGACGCTAATCCAGCTTATTCCATAATGTTTTATGAAACAGCATAAATTCATCTGCAACATTTTTATGACTGCTGAGTACCCAGCTACAGCAATAATTTCTGGAACTGGAATAGAGATATACAGCCTGAAGCTGTGAGGTTAAAACCTCTTTATTCCCAATAGAATAGAAAATGTTAAACAGTAGAAGTCATTAGGATGTTTCTGCGCAAGAGAATTTCCTCTTCAAAATTAAATACTTACCTTAATCATTTGAATTCTTATTAAACTGAACATTTGGCAAAAGCAGTGCTGCACAAAACCCAGCTGATCACCTGTTTCCACTGTTTCCAAGGCAGAACTGCACCATTACTGTCACCAAACAAGTCTATTGCTGCGGCTTGTCGTTTGTCATTCTGCTCACACTGTGCACATGGCCTTCCCTCTCAGTATTTCTGCTCTGTATGAGACGGAGGAAATGCCTTTGGTTGTTCTGCACGTGAATCTGTCACACACCTTCTGTGAGTGACCCAGTTCTAATGGTATTCCCAGACAAGTTTTGGGCTTTACGCTGGAATACTAATGTTTGGCAGTTGGCAACGTGCCGTCAGGCAGGAAGGCAGCGCGGTACTGCTGCATGTTGTGCTGTACCTGCTTAGAATGTCAGTAATGACAAGTAATTATACAGGCTGCACATCACCACTATGACTCCTGGCTGCTTCCCTAATGCTCACCCCTGTGACAGCATTCTTTTTTCAAGATTCACCAAAAGAAATCCCAGCATGATACAACTAGAAAATACCAGTTATAGACAAAATAAAAAATAAGGGTAAGAAGGTAGTTCCATGGAGCCCAGCAAGACATGCTGGGCAAAGCTTTGACTGAACTAATCCATTACTCGTTTTAGAATTAGCCATCGTTTTGTTCAACAAAATGCAAGACCCCTGTCCCAGCCCTGCCAGGCTGACCAGGCAATGCAGCGCTGCCTACAACAGCTGAGGCTTGCAGCCCCAAGTCCCCATCACCACCCCTAAACTCCAGGGAAAGGTAGGAAATGTAGGATTTTCCAAGAGAATGCAGGAGAACTAGTAAGACTGGAGCCTTTACACAATCTAAGCAAAATTTTTCAATAAAAGTGTATTATACTGTATATTTTTCTAGTATTTCTTCACTAAACTACCACTATTAGGCAGTCTTAGAAACATAACAATGAAGTAAACCAACTGATGGCTGGACAGCAATTACTAGATCTAGATACAACAAAATTCCAGCCATAAGTCCTTATGATTTGCTTTCCAATAGTTATTTTCTGTCTCCATGTACCATGAAGGACATACATCCTTGTCTGCAGTGATGGAGTATGTGGAAGTGACAGCTTTGCACTGCTTTAACCTTGCTCCAGGTATCATATTTACGTCTGATAAGGAAGTAGAAGATATAAATATGCAAATATATTAACAGAAGTGAAAGGATGGCTGTGAGGTTTAGGAAGAGCTTAGTGCAATAGCAAAGTTAACAGCACTTCTTAGCAACAGAAGTTCATCAAACATATTATAGCTTTAAAAAGAGGAAGAGACCAGTGAATGTGCTGGTTTTGCTGTCAGCTTGGACTTGTTTGTACAGCAGTTGCCACAGCAGGGCTGTTACCCCCAGATGTTTGTTAACAGAGGACAAGTTACATACGCATATGCACCTAAACGTGTGTATTTGTGCGTCCTTCTGAAAGGCCCAAAAAGAGAAGCACGTGAGAAAGCAAAAGGTACTGTCCAGCAGGAGTGAATTCTGATCCTGTCACCTTCTCTTTGGCACCCAAACAAAGGGGAGTTCTAAGAAGGGCCCAAGGGAGGATTACACATAGTTCTACTGTTACTTATGGAAACACCTCCCAAACAGGAGATGACAAATACAAGATATTCAGTCATGGAAATCCAGCAGGTGTGGGGTGGAGGCTGGCACCAGACACTTGAGCAGACTTAACGTATCTGTATTGAAAGAGAACAAAGAGAAACAGATAAATGGAGAAGGGAGTTGGAAGTGAAAGCAATTCTCGGTCAGTACAACAGACAGCGGAGCCATTTGAGGGATGCAGAGAGAGATGACAATGTAAATAAAGGTACTGGTTAAAAAAATACCTGTTTCCTGAGTGTTGTGGTCAATTTTCTAACCACAGATTCATCACAGGACAGTGAGTCAAACTACCTAGAACTAATGCAGCATGTAGGGGAGTCATTCATCAGAGACTTCAGCTGTGTCCTCCTTAACATTCATCGCTGCAGTGATACTAACAGGAAAAGCTCAGCAGTGACTCATCTCGTGGTTTCCAGTCACTGCCTTTTAATATGTTGACCCGTATGATCTCAGTCTTACCTTGTGCTTGCATTATTTGTTTTCTTTATAGAACTGTCAACTATCTTCCTTTTGATTACAAGGTGTTCCACATAACATTTAAAAAAAAAAAAAACCCAACACAGAATGCCAACACGATGGGGCTCAGAATCTGGAATTTCTGACTGAAAGTACTGCCAGTCCTACCCTCCCCTGTTTGTCTCTTTCATTTTGATATGCCACCCCCTTCCTCGCGGCAACACAAGTCTTGTACAGCTCTGCTATAAACTGAATGGCTGGGAACACTGGAGGCAGGGGGGAATGCTGGATTTCTCTTTGCTGGATCAGTTTCCCATCTGGTTGGGTGCACAATACCATGAGGGCTGTGCCAGGACAGTGGAGGGAAAGGAGCAGCACGGGATTAGGGAAAAAAAGGAGGCTGTGGGATGTGGCCAACCAGAATTCAGATTTGGCACCAAGTATTTTAAAACACTACATCACAACTTTCTGCAGGGATATCTGGGCATTATCTCTATACAAATAATGAATATCCATTATAAAAGTTGAAATTAAAAAGAAATTAAGAAGAAAATCATACTTCATATGTAATAGTAGAAAATTAATTGAAATATTGATAGTCTGATTTAGAAACAAGATTGCTGTTGGTTATTTCCAGAGTATAGGTCCAACTGGATCCAGATTTTCTTTGTCACTTGGGAGAGCCCCCAACACACAACACAGTCAGCAGCTACCCAAACGAAAGCCCCTTCTTTGTAGAAAAACTAACAAAAATTGTTAGTGGTTTGAGGAACCTCCCAGTAACAGACTAGCAGAATGTCAAAGGCAAATGAAAGACTAGGAGAAAGGAATAGCGTTCTGTTATGCTTTCAAGAGGTGCTTTCAACTCAGTAATAAGCTGAAATAAGTAGGTTTTTGTCCCCTTTCATTTTGAAAAACCTAACTTGGGGCTTAAAATGACACTTTTACAATTCTAATTTTGTTGTTTGGGTTGTGATTTCTTTTTAAACCTACTATTCATTAAACTATCTGGTTTCCCCCCCACTGACTCACCCTCTTGGTAATATAAAATTACTGGTGCTTTTGTCATTCCTGTGCGCTGTTGGTTAACTAGCTCAGCAACATTTGTATACTCAAATAAAGCAAGTAAGCTGTGCTTTGTTCAGTGATGTATTCCTTACACCAAGAAAATAAAAGGAGAAATCCTAGCCCCATCAAAGTGAACAGAAAAAAATCACACCTCAAATTCAGTAGCATTAAATTTGACCTGTTTTTTTCCACAGTAAGGAGTGCCAGACTGAATCCATCTGGAGTGTCTCCCTTGGCATTCAGCTTTACTTGTGACATCCTACAGTCAGCCAGGACTTGTGTAGATGGACTCCGGTTCTGAAGTCTAACATAATGAAAGTCCAGATAATGCACTTACAGATCATCAAATAATGTGCCCTTGTTGCAACTTTAAATGCAGTTCTGCAAAGGAGCTCCACTAAGTTCGATAACAACCTATGCTCCTAATTACATTTCTTGTTAGAGTTAATGAGAAAAACACTTCCAACCTCTGAGCATGCAGGCTCATGCTGAGCCATGAGGAACAAACAGATTAATTTCATTAGCACACATTGCCATCTCTAATAAAGCTATAACAGGCCAAATGCTCTAATTTACACTCCTGAAACTCAGTCTCCTTCCAGTCACACTGTTACTACCCTTCCAGGATGCCAAGAAGGGAAATGGATCTGGCAATTGTTACTGGTTGGAAGCGCAAACAATTTTTTCCTTAACCACATTGACTTTGCAGAGTTACCAAGATTATAAAACCCTGGAAGCTTCCTGCAGTCAGTAAAGAGATCTGACTCACAAAAGAGGAATCACTCTATTGAGTTAGGAGATGTTAGTTGACATAGTTACTAAACTGATTGCCAGCATCTGGGAAGTTAGCAACTAGCCTCATTTTTTAAAACATTTTTTCCCTTGTTTTATGCTACTGGCTTGTGCCAGAAAGAAGTTGCGCAAGCAGACAGCTCTTGAGCTGTACTATAGCAAACCTTTGTGGTTTTGGAATAGATGCATGCTTTAACTAACATCACTGGCCAGTATCAATTAGATCATCAGATGATAATAATTTATTGTTGTGGTGTCTGAATTGCTGTCTGTGGTGATACCTTAATATATTGCATGCTTTAGCTCTTGGAAAGAAATCACAAATAAAGGAAAAATACCTGTTTGAGGGGGGGCAAGCAACTTCCTTTAATAAATGTCCCAGTATAAGCCATCACAAATAATAACTAGCAGAGAATACTTTAAGAAAAATTAATTGAGATTCACTTCTCAGGAAATGAAGATGTGTAACTGAGATAGCTAAAAGCTCCTTAGCCTGAGTCTGCTTACACTGCTAACGGGAGCCAAGTCTAGGAAATCACAAACATATGACAATTTTCCTTCCCGCTGCTAGAAACTCTGCCTAATCTCCCAGCAAGTGGTCCCATTTGGCTCATACTCAAAGCCTGAAAGCAATCCCAGTTTCCTATAGTATAATATAATTTGTATGCCAATTCAGTGAGCAGAGACATTACAAGAACCCTCCTGGCATGTTTACACCTTACCGGTGTCCACATCTTCTACCCAAACCAAGCAGTGAGACACAGAACATGGGCTGCTACTGTGCTTATCACCAGGCTGGACAGCCCATCTGCTCACCAAAGTGTTGAAAGTGAATGCTTATATTATATCGTGGTCCTTATTTTGTATGAATACACAGATCCAAGTGCTGAGCAGTACACACAAATAATTTACATGACAAAGCAGTGAGGAACTCCATGAAATTCAGCCAACACTAGATCAAGTCATATGAGGTGAAGGCTTGGGTAATAAACCATTAGATTTGGTTCAGTTTCTCCTATAGTTACTTACTTTATGCCTATTTAAACTTGCCTTAATTAAATTCATTCTTTAAACTTGTCTTAATTAAATTCATTCTGGAACATAAACAGTTTCCACTGATCTGGAAAAGGCTATTTTTAGGCCAGCAAGACTTTCACCTTGAGGCATTTACTAGAGCTAGGACAGGAATCAGTGCTTAAAGCTGATAGGGATTGTTATATTATCATGCTCAGTGGGTTTGCTCAATGAGAATCATACCACACTTCCATGCCAGTGTTTGTATTTTTAAGAAAAAAAGGTTAATAAAAATGGTCCCACAGTGTTATCTGACAAACCAGTGTTCTATTTAAAACACAAAACCAACAGACGCTGCTTTCCTTATTCAACTAAATAATTGCAAGGTACTGAGTGGTGCTGCTCTTCACAGCACTCAGCCAGACAATCTGTGAAAGTAAGTGCAACTATCTGCCATCACCACATCTACCTTATGCCATGGTTTATGTTTAGATGCAAATCCTCTTTGCAGAAAGCAAATCTCCCGATGAAATCCCATCAGGAACTGCTATAACCAGTACAATTAACAGTTTCTTGTAGTGTTTGTGATGCTGGCTGTAGAGTACATATGAGGCAGGTGGAGCAACTAGAGCAACAGCAGCAGGTTTTGAAGGGACCTTGTGAAGAAAGAGCAAAGACCTGGATATCTGGAGACACAGACTATCTCCCAGGGGACGCAGTAAAATTACTGTGTAACAAGGCAAGCCATCATACCTGTAGTCAAAATTAAGCCAGTCAGGCTGAAATAAGAAACATTTAATGTCTTGAATTCAATGAAGCCCAAATCCACAATAAGAGCCCCATGAAACTGCTGTAGAAATTAATCCAAAAATTAATAATAAAAGGTAACATTGCAAAATCAGGCAGGGGGGTTAGTGGTATTTGGAATACAGGAGAGCTGTCTTTCTAATTCTAACCCACGTTTGTACTTTCCGTTTGTACGGTAAATGTTTGCAAGCAATAAAAGGGCATTATGTGCTGGTCATTGCATCTGCTTTTATGATAAATCTGTGTTAGCATTCCAAAGGGTCAAGGAACTCTTCCAGGGCAAACAAATTCTGGAGCACTGTTGCCAGATGGTGTGTGTATATAAAGTGGAAAATGAGAAAGGCAATTTACTGTGTTCCTGTTCCAGGGAGAAATATCACCCAGGAAGACAATAGAAGAGGTGAGAAACTAATGAGAAATTGAAAATACAGTTTTCCTTTTCTGTATATGTTGTGTTCTTTCTATCTGAAAAGTCTAGGTATATAGAGAAACTGCTGTCCTTATTCAGGCAAAGTTATTCCCAAAAGTTAACTAAAGAATGAAGGGTTAAATTAATAACATGTATAAAGAATGATGCATTGATTTATGTAACAGGTTCTAAATCTGTCTATATAGCTGGCTAATATATAGTCTGTGTTTAGAGAAATTTTAGTCGCAAAATGTTTTTATCTTGCCTTTTTAACTAAACTCTACAACAGAAGCAGAAAATAATGGATCAGATTCTTAAATATAAATTAGCATAGCTTCAACAAAGGCAATTAATCAATGTAATTCATCCAGGTGCTGACCACTAGCAGTTCACTTGCAGCTGTATTTAATGTGGAATTTCCAAGTGTGCAAAACAACTCTGCAAATTTTAGAACTAGTCAATATTTCCTTCAAATCTAGTCAAACAGAGAAATTTCTCTTGGAAGGATTCAATGATAATTCAGGTTGGTGTAAGAAATTTAAGATAATTTCTTAAACAGTGAAAATTATAACGTTTTCATTAATAGCCTGAAGTATTGATGACTTTTACAACTTGCCACTAGACCATAAAAATATGTAGCAGAAGTGTAAACGTTCTGTTATAAGCAGAGAGAAAAGGAAAATGTGTCTTAATATTTCTGTGCGCATCTTTACTGAGCATATTTTATTTGATTATACTATATGTAGTTTTCAACAGCAGTCTTACCTTTTTATGTTATGGCTTCTCCTAAAAATGAAGGATATAAATAAAGACTTCTCTCCATACAGGGAAAAGAACTGAACAACAATGCTGAGGTTTGCTGTCACCCTCTTTGCTGTCATAACATCATCCACCTGCCAACGATATGGATGTCTGGAAGGGGACACCCAAAAACTGAAGCCAAGTCCTGAGCCAGATTTGCAAGAGTGCACTCTGTATTCTAAATGTAAGAGAGGTTTAATTTTTGCTAAATATAGTGGTTGAATAGTACAGCATTGTACATACTAATTTTTTTGGCAGTTCCCCTAATTTATTAAAAATATATAAGATGCAGCTCTTGAAAAGCTTCCTTCACTGGCATTTTGCTGCATGCAAACCATGAGTAAGATTCTGGGTCTCATTGACTTTATTTCTTTTCTTTCAGAAATTCTTAAGCAGTTTGCTTCTCTTGTAGCTCCATTTGCTTTAAAAACACTTATAGTAAAGATTACTTCGGTTCATTGTGATTAAGTATAAAAATTAATTGTAGCAGACACCAAATGGGAAAGGTTGAAATCAAAATTCTATTGTAAGCAAAGTACAATTTTTCTTACATTCCTTCAACTCTTCTTTCTTTCAATGTTTGGTAGCTTTCAAAGTTAGTATCTCTTGGGATGTAACATCTGGCAGAACACTGGTAAAATTCTTGGGGCTTTTTGGGCACACCTTGACAAAGGACTGTTGATGACAGTCTACATCTCTTAGCGTTTACACTGCTAATTCCAAACCCAAAAATGTTAGAGCTTGAGTGCATCTTCTAGTTCGTACTAAGAGACTTATTCATATTATGATCCAAAGTAGTTTCATCCTACATTTTGAGTCTTCCAAATACAGTATTTAAAAAAAAATCCTTAATGCAAGATCTTTGTTTTATTTCCAACAGCCTCCTGTTGTTATGCAGACTTCACAAAGCAGTTGGCTCATTCCCCGGTAATTAAAGTAAGCAACAGCTACTGGAACAGATGTGGGAAGCTCAGTAAATCGTAAGTGAGCTTTGATGTTGTCTGTGTCCTGGCTCCATAGATCTGTGCTGTGGCAGCCACACAGCTGCTGATGGACATGAGGCTGCCCTAGGAATTGTGTCACCCAGCCTAGTTCCCTTCATTTTTTCTCTATACATGACCAAAGTCTGACTCTTCTTCTCCTCTCAGTAAAACAAATTAATCCCTAAGCAGATACTCTTTCTGCCATTTTATCATTAAAAGTTATGTTTTTTCAAGTTTGCTTTCAGTATAGAACCAGATCTAGCAATGCAAAGCAGTTATAAATCCAGTAGATGACAACACCACCACACCTCTGTAGGTCTCCAACACAGCCATCACCCCACCCGTGAGTGTCATCCCTAGTGAACAGAAACCAGGCTTCTTCCTCTGTATAGAAAGCACATAAAATAGATTATAAAATCCCAGGGAAAAAAAAAATCCATGAGTCCAGAAAGTCAACTTCTGAATATCTAGAATAAAAATTCTTGTAGTCCTGTGGGTTTTGTAACCATGCAGAATGTCTCCACAATTAAGATTTTTGGTACTCTGTTTGATGTTAAAGCTGTGAAACATGGCAAGTTATAGAAATAAAAGGATGAAAGTACAAAACAATTAAGCAAAAACAGATGTGCAAAAGTAACAGCTCTTGCCAGCCACTCCCAGGAGAGCAATACAGTATGTGATTTTAAGTAACTTCAGCTGAGCTGTGGGAAAATCTAAAGATTAGTGAAACCATGAGGCTACAGCATAGACAATGTCTTATGCCATAATTTAAAACTACATTTTATTATTGCCTGGAATCGTTCTTGCCAGGAAAACTCCAGGCCTCAGAAGTTTACGGAAAGCTTACACAAATAGGGCTGAAATATGCATGGAAACATTTGTGCACTCTGTAGCTGGCTGTGGTGATTGCACGGTCGGAGTCTGTACACAATGCCGAAGGAATGAGTTTGGAACTTAAACAATGACAGGGCCAAAGGATGCTTTTCTCTGTCTTTCTCCTAATCTGTAGTATTGCGTCCACATCAAAGCAGGCCTAGAAAACTGAGGCTATAGCCTTGATGCTCAGAAACAGGCTCATCCGTGGCTTTTCTCATCTACCACAGCTGTGAAGATTTCACAAAGAAAATTGAGTGCTTTTACCGGTGTTCTCCACATGCTGCTCGCTGGATCCATCCCAATGACACCGCTGCTATCCAGGCTGTTCCATTGTGTCAAAGCTTTTGTGATGACTGGTAGGTTCAGCTTTTTAATCAGAGTATTTTTATTTAGTTTTAATATGCCTGTGATTCGATGGTGTTGCACCACGTTTTCTCTTTTTCTGCTTCTTCATTTTTTGTTTGCAATCTCTGTTTTTTTCCTGTGGTAAGCTACTACTCCTCAGATAATAACACAGGCTGTGAATGCAGGATGGAGACACTAAACTGAGCTTGGTGACTCTGGGACAGAACTGCTCTGCTCTTGGTGAGGATGCAATGCAAAGCCATCATGGCAGAGGATATCTCAACATGGTGACAGGCACTAAGAGCAGTGAGGGCCTGACTACCCCTTGAAAAGTCCATGTCTGTGAGGAAGCGTTTATGCAGTTAACATTTGCTAGTTAAACACTTGATCTTTTTTTTTATTTTGTGTGTGTGTGTGTGTGTGTGTATAAAATGCACTACAGAATCAGAAAAGAAGCCACTTCCTGTGGGATTTCAATTAATTCATGTAACAAATTATCTTCAGTCCTTAAATTTTCACCCTTGACCTTTTCTCATCCATTCATCTCTAAAATCCCTTCTAAAAGCATAGAAAATTGCAGCCAAGTACTGTTACAATTATTAGTAGCAATGAGCAGCATAATAGCATTTAATTTTGTTTCCCAAAATACAGCATCAGGGAATCACATTATTTTTTGAGTGCAAGGCATATGATGGGACAACCCAGGACCCACCTAACCCTAGTCTTGGGGTAGGAGCATTATATCCACATAGGGAGCTGGGATTTTTCCAGTGATACATACCCAGCATAGTATCTCTTCCTCCTTCCCACCCTTCCTCCCTTCTTTTGAGATGTTGGATCTTAAATAACATTATCATGGGGCATATAAGCCTCAGTCAGCACCACTTTGATATGAATGTTGTGCCTAGTCACTAGAGTAATTTCTCTAGATGGATAAATTGATGTGAAGCCTCATACAAACAAGCTCTGTTCACACTACAATTGTAGCTGCTAGCTTTCCATCAAAGAAATGGACTGTGATTGTCTGAATCCCTTAGGCTGGTCTGAAAATCCTGAAAAACTGTTATATTCTAAAAGTGTTATAGAAGGGCTTTTCCTAAAAGGATAGAAAATACAGAACACAGGGTAGGGCATGGTAGGGGTCTCTTGCCCTACTCTCTGACGTGCTTTCCTTAGTGCTTACACAACTTGAATGTTATTGGCACATGGATCCGTTTCCATTCTCATTTTCCCTCCAAAGGCAAAGTCATGTATGCAGTGCAGAATTTTGGTAGGATTTGTCTTTAAATATGTCTCCATTGCTTTGTGCCAGAGAAGGAAACAAGAAGCATTTGTAATGGAAGATAGTGAGAAGGGCTGATGTAGTTCTTAGCTTCCCTAGAGCTTTCTCCAGTGATGGATTTTGTTTCTGTGTCAGGAAAGTCCATGTACCTCAGGAACAGATTTGTCATGTGCATCATTCTTTCCTAAATTTTTGGTCATCTTCTAAACTGAACCCAGATTATTGACCTCCTTAAAGACTGATACATTTAATTTCTCTCAGTGCTCAGAGTCTTAAAGTTCAGAATGTCAAAGTTCAGAATATCCAAATGTTGTGTTTGGATATTAAAGCATTGGAGTGGCCAGTGAACTTTAGAATGGATCTAACAGGCGAAATGAGAGCCTACAAATATCTCAAACAAATGTATCCCAAAATAAGTACCATGCAAGTCACCACCAAACTGCTATACATATCGAGTAAAAGTGTAAAGATGAAAGAAAATGTGCCCTGTAACTTTAGTTTGTATCTATAAACTGTTTTAAGCCAGCTTTGGTATATATGAGATTTATAACATAGGGTATATTGTGTATCAATATTACATTGCGAAATCCTCAGCGTCCCCTGGGCATTGCCAGAACAGCACTTGTAACTTTCGTGGTTGGGAAGTATAGTGGAGTGATTGAGAGCTGCTGCACGGGAGAAATTGACCCTTTTCCAGTAGAGGGTCTCCTGGCAGAGAGCAGACTATGCTGTGAACAAATACTGAACAATGATCTATTGCCCCTGTTGGCGTCATAGATGCCTGGCCTGAATCAAACATGTAATGAGGACCCACTACCCTGCACACTACTCTGTGTGCCTGCCTAATGCCAATGTCAAACCCATTCCCTCACCCTGCTTAAGGCCTGAGGCTAGAAAAGAGCCTGGACAGAATTCCCAGTCTTTCTGGTGATTTAAAGTAACATTTTTTTCATGTTCTATTCACTGGAGTCCCTTTAGCATGCTATAGCACTGCTGGTGACCTACTTTCTCTACATACTGTGAGTGTGCCTGCTGCACACTCTGTCTTTGTGGCCAGAAATGTGTGGAGCATTCTGAATGAGCAGTGACTTAATTTAAAAGAAATTCATCTGACTAGCTTGGAGCCTTCCTTTTCTTCCCATTGTCCTAGGATTCCTTGCTCCCACTAGTCCTAAAATTATTGCTTTTGAAAGAGCCCAATGTATAAGTCATTTTCTCCTTCACATCTGAAAAGGCCCTGTGCCTCATAAAAGAGAAACAGCTAATCATAAGAAATACAGAGAACAAAGCTTAAAAAGAACAATATCCTGCCCATTTTGCATAGGGAAATAATATCTTAAGGAAGTATTTATGTTTCTCACAGGTTTTAGTTAATATTTGAAGAAATAACTTCTAGGTTTCTGGACAGCAGAAATCAGACTTTTCACAAGTTACGATTTTTCATGAACTTGGCTTCATAATTACATCCACTGGGATAAAGGAAAACTCATAACAATAGAGTTATGCATTGCCACCTGCTTTTAGAACAAACCAGTCAGGCAATAATCATAATTAGGAAACACTTCAATTAATAATTCGATAAATTGAATAAAAATATAGGCACTTTAACAAGCATATTTTATTCAAGTTGCTGAGGAAACCAGATGTATAGAATTAATATTAATTTATCAAATCATAGCCTCTATTTCCTGCACAGCCCCTACCCCTGACAGATTCATTGATATTTGAAAACATGTGTCTCCTGCTCCAGACCTATTTAGTTCAGGCCCTGGTTACCCTCCATCTCTTGCTGTTCTTTCTCCCTCCAAAACAAGCCAGAAAACTAATGTGAAGGTTCTGCAGATGTTCATGTTCTGACCTTCCCACATTTGTGAATGTATTGCCATGTCAAATTCTCGTAGTTCTGTGACCACAAGACAACCCACATATCCAATTTAAAAATGTAATGCAGCAGCCCTTGTGATATCAAAATAGTTTTGGAAATGTGACCCTGAAAATGAAAAATTATAAACAGAAAATATATCCAAAGGCATTAATTACAAATACCGGACTGAATGACGGTAACTTTTGGGAAGCTGTGCCTCATGGTTTCGGCACTCAGTTACTGGTGTGAATAGTCTGCCTAAAGCCAACAGGACTAAATTTAAGTAGATGTTGACTGATTTGCAGAAAATGATCCTTGAGAAAGGTGAGAGCCAAAAAGTAGAAGTGTAAGGAAGGAAATTATGTGGGATAATGGTAAGTCATGAGATCTCTCATAACATACCCCGGTCAGTTCAATACTGTACTTGTTACAAGCATTTATAGCTTTTTTTCTACATTACCACTTAGAAGTAAAAAATAACTTGAACTTAATATTTTAGACCTATACCTTACAAGAGCTTTATCTTTGCTCTATCACTTCAAGTTCAACTGCTTTGAAAGTGTCATACTGAGGCTGACAGCCCATCAGTTTACATGATTCTGTTGTTTGTGGATTTTCCATATTACAGTGTACATCCCTCATAGCACCCCCACTGCCTGGAAACATCATCCTTCTTCTCCCATCTTAATTCATAAATACAAACTTTCCCCACATCTCCCTCAAGTGACAGTTCACCCTTGATATACCTGTGCTCTGACAAAATATTGAACAACAGTGTTTGTGGAACTCCCTCACTGCCAGTATTTCCTCCACTCAGTAACATCAGATAACCGAGCAGAAAACACTCAGAACACAAGACCTTTGCTTAAATCTGCGAGTACAAAACATAGTGAGTGAACTGTTTAGTCTTCATGGGGATTTAGGTCTTCCTGGCCAGCTTGGAGTTTATGTACATGTCAAGCAAAGCTAATGTGCACATTTCTTGAAGATCTGTGGATAAGCTGCACTGTAATCACACTGCATTACCTGTGCTAACAGAGCTCCTGGACAATTTTGAGTTGAATCTGAGTCCACTGAAAAGAAAGTGAGATAAATAACTGTATCTTCTACACTAATCTCCATGAAGGTATGAAGCCTGCAAAGGTGACTCCATATGTGTTCGTAACTGGCTGAAGGACTGGGAATGGGATGAAAGTGGAGAAAACCGCTGTAAGAATAAATGCATTCCATACAGTGAGGTAAGAAAACCTGATCAACTGAAGTAGAAATATGACATTAGGAGTTCTTTTTTAATTTCACTGAATATATGGGAGTAAAATGCCATCAGTGAATTACTTTTACTTCAAAAGTTTCGAGCCATTATTCACATCAGACTTTTTAAGTACACATATAATTTTTCAAACATTTATATTTATGCACATCATTTACTCTAAGTATAGAGATATTTAATTAAGCACTATTCATTCCACTTGTGTAACAAAAGTTCCGGCAACACTGATATTTTAATCACAGAGCAATTTAGAAAGTAAAACTAATGAACTTTGTACAATGGAGGCACTGAGAGGCATTTCATAAGGTTCCTTACACATTGTGGGGCTTTACATGCCTCTGTCTTTTTAAATTCCCAAACTAGTGAGGAATTTTTAAGGTTTTCTTAGGCATCTTTTCTCTATTTTACCTTGCTATGTTCAAGTTCTCCATCGTCCAAATCCCTGTGTCCTGACACTCTTCCAATTGTTTCCCTTTCGTTCTTCACAGACCTATTGTATCTCTGGTGTGTGTTCTCCGTTGTGTCTGCCAACTGTAGGCAGTGCTAACTTTGTCCTTTATAACTCTGGCGGGTAAAGAGCAGCACTAACAAGGCTTCTGGGATCTCATCCCATCTTTCTGAGAATATTTAATGGTTGGGATAACTAATTTTATGAGCAAAAATGTATAAAATGAGAACTGACAAGACTTAGAGGAGCAAGGTTTCCGGGAACCTGATCTACAGACCTTTTACGTGTCAGGTAGGAATTTTTTTAGTAACTCATGTAAGTCTAGCTTCAGGTTGATATAACACAGCCCCAAACTCCTACAGTTACTTGAATATTTTTAACAGTTTTAACTTCACTGAGTCCATGAAAAACTGTCAAAATTGCAGAAGTAAATAAAATTGAAGTGTTGTGCTGAGAGACAGCTAGTAAAGCTTGCAGATTCATTGCTTTGAATTCAATTCAAATGCATGTACTTCCAAAAGTCAGTTCAGCAACTGATATAAGTGGAAAACACAGTCCAGTTAGTGCAGGATTGCAGTCTGCCTTGCAAAAGTGACACTAATCAGCAGGCTCAGGAAGGTGGCCAAAAACAAATGGGCTGTGGAAACTTACAGCTTAATTTCCCAGATGTGCTAAATCATCAGTAGTTCCAGATGAAGTGAAAAACAAAATGATAATCTCCATAAATAATCTCTAGTCTCTGTTCAAACTGTCCCTGGTACAGAAATAGGGGTTTTTAAGCTTGACTTCCCTTGTACTTATTTCTTAAAGAAAATATACCATCTGCAGGGAAAAACATGCAGCAAATCCCGAGGTTTTATCAGTTGCAGCCAGGCGCAGCTATTCCTAAACTAAATGGAGCCACACCCTAAACTGCCCATGTTTTTCACCAAAAATAGGCTTGCATGGTAAGTAAGAATAACGATGAAGTTTCTTTAGAGAAATTAAAAAAACACATTTCACAAATGAAAATTACATTATACACAAACACTAGACTTGATTGGTTTGGACTCAACCCATGGAAAAGGAAGATACTGTTCCCCAGAAGCACAGAGGGTTCTCCAATGTCAGAGCACTGTGGACAGACCCTTAATGTTTTTTGAACATGCTCAGCTCCCACAGAGGAGCAATCAGCAGCCCTACATGTGACATATGCAAGTGTGTCTAAGGCCTGCGTGGGACAACTGCTGAAAAAGGAACAAACATTGAATATCAGGGATGCACAACTGATCATGGACAGTTTTAGCCTGGCGAGGCATGTTTTGTTATTGTTCTCCCAGCCGAGTGCTCCCCAAGCAATGTTGATGAACAGACTAGAACATTTTCCAAGAAGATAAAGAGTCAGAATCCTTTGCAATAATTTAGGGACGTGCTGGGTAAATGGACTGTGTGCACTGTTTGTTTTGCAGCATTCTGACTATGCTTTGATCTTTAAGTACTTAGGAGAAAGGTCAAAATAAAATGACCAATTTATTTACCAAGTATTTATGATTTTAAACAAAATGACCAATTTATTTACCAAGTATTTACCATTTTATATTTACCAAGTAGAAGAGCGTGCATACATGTTATAGAACCTGTGGGACACAAGAATGGGATGTAGCCATGACTCTTGCATACTGACCTAAGAACTCATATGACAGATTTCAATACTTTCTGGAATGATCAGCTAAAAGCAGGTAGAAATCTGGGAACAGTACAGGAGCTGAAAGAAAATGTCTAGTGCTAGTACATATATAAAATCACAGGAATCGTGGGAAAGAGCTAAGATCTGCCTGACCTGAGAACACAAGAAGAACTAGATTGTGTAATGTTTTCTTCTCTGACCCTGCATTTCTCCCAGTGCATTAGCAGACCTTCATAGTCCTCCAGCAACTTCAGCACCCATGGCACAAGCTCTGACTAGAGAGGATATGAACTGAAAAACTATTTTACAGACTACAGAGTATTTGGGGCTATTTGGAGTTTACATTATTCATAAAGGATAGATTTTTGAGGCCATGTGGTTATTATGCTTTCTTCTCACTTGGCTTCCTCACAGTACAGGTCAGCTTAGTTTCGCAGATGGGGAGACAGGGAGATGTAAGAACTTGTTGTCAAAAATAACTGGAGCAGAAGTAGCAGAAGGACTACAGATATTCAACTCCATTTATGCATAATAGACCTAAATCTGTGATCAATTTTTTGTACATAGAACAGCTTCCATGCAAAAATCTCCCAACCACAAAGGCTGAGCACCTGCTTTGGGATTCAGTGTCCAATCTTTGTGTGAGCTGGTGATTGTGGTAAATCAGCACAGCAACAAGAAATTACAGCACTAGGAGAAACACTGTAAGATTAAAGAATCAACATCATGGGCACAGACTACTTGTACTGTTACAGATGAAACACACCTTCCATCAAAGAGATGCCGGTGACATGGTCAAGTGTATCAGTCAGCAAGAGAGCCCAGTGGTCCTGCTGCCTGACACACAGTTTCAGTTATTAACACTCCCACTCCTGCCATCAGTCCCATTCCCAATTTCATTCTTAGCTTTGCTTCTGGGAGTACCTATAACTTCCTTTTCAGAAACAGAAAAGATTGAACTTCAACCACAAACATGTGGGAGAAATGCAGGCAAGATAAAGTGTGCTTACTGCCTACTTTGTGTCTGGACATGATAACTCCTAAGATAATACTCTTTAGGCAGACTCAGGCAGGGTGGGCAGAAGGTTGTTGCAATGTGATCTCAGCAAACAAGAAGAATCTTTGCTGTGTGGTTAACAGGTCCTGTGACACAGGCCTTACAAAATGATGTAGCACCAAGAACAGGACAGATGCACTTGACAAGAGGACAAGAAGTTGCAATTCAAAATTTCTTGAGACATAAGGGCCATTGCACCACTGGACACAGTGCTTTGGAAGCTTGAAGATAACTTACTTTCTTCAAGCAATTGCTAAGTTTTGGCCCTTCTCTTTGTCTGTGAGGTCCTGCCTGGACATGAAGTACATTGCAGGAGGCACAATGAGATCCCTCAGAGCTGTGACTCCACTGGGCTGTCTCTGGTCTGTAGATAAAAAGACTCACATTCAAAGCATTGTCTGGCACTTTCAGCACTACTCGGATCCCAAGGCATGTCAGAGTGTCCTGACATGCTACAATTTGTACAGCCTCTCACACACAGCTTTGGTCTGTCAACCCCAGAGAGCTGCTGGGCTGTCAGCCCCAGGGTGGAAACAAAGGGCGGCTGTTGATCCCTGCACTTTGTGTAACCACTTGCTCTCACAACAGGCAAATCACTTTTGCCAGTTTTGGGCCTGGATAACACTTTAAGGTATCTCAGAAGAGATGAAGCAAGACAGCAAGACAGTAAATGAATGCAGACAACTTTTTACTAATCTAGTACCAATTTTTTTTAAGTGATAAATGTTTATCTATTTGTTACAAACTGATTTTAACTCAAATCTTTTAAAATTTAACTGAGGCATTTATTATTTGATACACAGATGTACGCAAATGGGACCGACATGTGCCAGAATATGTGGGGAGAGTCATTTAAGGTGAGCAAGTCCTCCTGCCTCTGCTTGCAAATGAACAAGAAGGACACGATTGCAATCAAGTATCTCCGCTCTGAGAGCTCAGAGGAAAGCTCCAGCAGCAGCAGCGAAGAGCATTCCTGCCAAAAAAAACTCCTGAAGTTTGAGAAACTAGAGGAAGACGAAGGTGAACAGACAAGATAAATGCTAGTGGATGTATGTCAGGACAAGAGAAGTCCTCGGGAGGCTGGGCTCAGGGCATCATGCCAACCCCCTTTATCCCTTGCTTCCTAGAGCATAATAAATCAATGGCTGGTTGTATTAATCTTTCTGTGATGTTTTTGCATCTGCATCACAAAGCTCCAGGCAGGTTAGCACAGGTGTAATCTCATGACTTGAACTGAACAGCTACAAGCCTGAAGGTAACATCTAGGGATTGACTTTCAAAGAGAAGAGTCACAGGCAGCCCCTGCTGACTTAAGGTGGAACAGTGAGAACCAGAGACCTCTGGAAGGTCATGCCTGCCAGTAATGCACCAAGTCTTCAACCCAAACCCTTCGGTATCACAGGCACACAGCACTCCAGTCATGAGTTTCTGTGTGCCTGGCTCTGCCCAAGTAAAGAAGAAATCTGCAGGCAGAAATAGGTTAGTGAGCCTGGCTACTGACCACTGAAAATATATTTATTTTTTATACCAAAAACATTCTCACAAAACAGGGGATTGTGGTGTGGCAGATAAATCCCTGGTTCCAAAAATTGCCAGTATACAGCATGCACAGTCTGTTGCATGAGGATTTCACTTTAAACAACAGCAGTACAAAAGTCTCCAACAATATCAATTTGAAGCATAATTTTGAATGCAATTAATCTCACCAAATTACGTATGTGTTTCAGACACAATGATCTCTGAAAAACTAAAGGCAAGGGAGTGTCCCAGTTAGGTTTCTCCCACCAGTAATTCTGCTTCCCAGCACCACTGTTACAGTTGAACTAAAACCAAAATCTGCACCAGACCCAGGTGGACTCATCAGACAAGGATGAATGAAATCCTGGCTTCAGTTATGTATCCACACTTCCCCTGAAATTCCTGTCAGAGGACTTGTGAGCAGGTCTGTACCACTCTGTACAGCTTTTCATAGTGGCATCATGAGGGAAACTGTGAAAGGGGTTGAATTTGGGGGTCAGATTTTCAAATTGTGAAAATCAGCATCATCTCAGTGCTTTCAAAGGAGCTCAGCGTCTTACAACATTTAATGATCTGGCCCACAGTTAAAACAATGACTTGGCACATCCTGTTCAAGTAGGAGAATCTCAAAAATCCAGCACACTTTCTTCATTGAGCTGTTTATTTATTGGAATAGTTTCACACAGCTGCAATAGTAATGCTAAACCCATTAGATCATGTTCTGCTTCCAACTAGCTTCTCAGTACATTTAACAATGGGCTAATTCCTACCAGCACTGAATTGTTTTTAGAAGGATACTTTGCCACATCTGCGTTTCAAGCTAACCCAATTTGTCAGTTCTACTGTTTGAAAAGAAAGAACAGTAATTCGGTTTTCTGTAAAGCTCTGACAGACATTTTCCCCCTATTTCACTAACTCCATTCTTACCTATCCTTCTTTATTGCACCTGAATCAGAGCAGAATTTTTCCTGCTTTTTTATTTGGATGTACTCAAAATTCAAGAATTATCCCCTCTCACTGCCAGAACTTTTTCTGTATCACCATGGCCAAAGATTTCCTTGATGGTTTTTGTTAATTTAACTGTTTCATAGAATCATAGAATTGGAATTGCTGAGTTGGAAGGGACCTTCAAGGATCATTGAGTCCCACTCTAACCCTGGACAGATCAGGACAAGAAAAGGACAAGAGTCACACCATGTGCCTCACAGTATCGTCCAAACCTTTCTGCCTGGGTCTCTGCACTTTTTCATCCCATTTCACTTTGTTTTCTTTGCTTTGGCTAAATTACTCTTGAAACCACTCTCAACAAAAAACTCCTTTATCCTTAGTTTTAGGATGATACATGAGATTTGTTAATTCATGCCCTTGAAGAGCACTGGGTCCTACAGCAAGATAATGGACCAAGACAATTTAGCTCTTACTCATAATTTTCCCAGTGACCCATAATGTACCCTAAACAAACCATTTAACTCTTTTGTGATCCCAATAATTTTGCAGAGCTACCATATTTCTTCTAGGTCATCTCTTTTCTAAGACAGTAAGTGAAGAACTACTACTGGGTTGTCCCTGGCATAGAAATCGCCCCACATCTTTGCTTTTCTTCCACAAAGACTTTTGGTAAAATGTCAAATAATGTAGTTTTTAATTTAAAACTCAAAATAATTGTCCAATTATCCGGATAATCTTTTTCCTCAGTGTTAGAGATAATGCCTAGTTTAACATAGGTTGTTGCAGCTTTCAGTCACTGCTTTCTGTTAAAGCCTGTAGTATTACAGAATTCTTCATGTTTCAGCATTGCTTTTCTGCTCAGCAGCACATATACTGGGTCAAACTGCTTCTTAGCAATTAGCTCTGTTCAGTTTACTTGTATCATTTTAAGATATTCCCTCTCTCCTTAAATCATACTTATATTTCTTCTCTGCACCTTTTCTAGTCATGAATATCCTCCCTAAACTGTACAGATCAAAGCCATACTCCATGGTTGTGTTAAGAATGACCTATGGAGAAGGCACCTTGTCCCTGCCTTGTCACACACTTCTCCCTAACTGCACTGCATTTTATTATTAGTACTATTTTCATGCCTCCAGTGCCCATGCATTAACATTCCTCATTACTTCTTGGTGCTACAGTTTTCCATTCTCCAGTCCCTGGTCCCACAGGTGTGAACTGTGATCTCAGTTATTAGGCTTATTGCTTTGCACTTGGTTGTACATATTACAAAACCTTCATGAGAATACTATACCAATCTTCTTAAGCCACTGTTTGCTCTGTCTAGTTGCTTTATGTTTCCAGTAATTTACACCTTAAACAACTTTTGAGACAGTCAGAAATGCTGTCAGTGGGGATTTTACATTTACAGAAAGGCTAGGATAACTCAGGTAAAGCAAAATGAAAAATAACACAAGTGGCTAAAAAAACAGACTACAACAATACACTGTGAAGGTAACCAGGGAAAAGAAAGATCCAAGTTACTGGTGTCTGCAGACACCCCCAGCTAATGCTGCCCTGATTAGGTAAGTGCCTGATATGCATCACAGTCCAAAAGCACATGTCCTGCCTCTGGACCCAGGCTGGCCCAGATCACTGAAAAGTCTGTATTTAGTGACACTTAGTGACTTGACTAAGATCTTGATTAAAATGTCACAATGCTTTGTGAAATAGCCTGTGAAATAGGTTCCTACACTAATCTGAGGAAACAGACTTACAACATGTATCAATAAATTAAATTGGACTTATCAACAAGACAGCGTTGATAAAAATAAAAATGATTGCCAGTTATTGACTTATTTACCACCTGGCTAAGAATCAGCTTTTGTACTGTGCTATTTGAGCATGGTGTCACGTTAACCATAACACAGCCAGCTGGGTCATCCTGATTGCTCTGTTTATTTAATTTCCATTCCTTAAACATTGGCATAAGACTGTGAGTCTTCTGAAATTTCATGACATGTCAGGAGTTCTTATAAATGAGATGTCTCTTGACAGTTCTATTAGAGTTTTTTAGTACATGTTACCTGAGCCTGCTGCTTTAAAAGTATGAATGTTACTTATAATAATGAACCTCATCCTTAATTACTTGCAGACTGAAAAGGATTTCATCATCCTTCTGTAATACAAATACTTCACTGTGCATATATTTCAATATTAAGCATTATTAAAAAAACTTGCCCATTGTACTTGTACCACTGCAAGTCTTTGTTCCTCAGGCCACAATTTCCTGTAGTACCTGTGGAGTTCTTACTCTATTTTTACAGTTCATGATTCTCCATGGATATTGATTGCCATATAATTTTCTTTTTAGAAAAAATAATAAGCACCAGTAATTATGAAATTTTCAACTTCTGTTGCATTTTTCATGTGTAACATAAATATGCGTTAATCTTTAAAATATACCTGAGAGGAAAATAAGTACTGAGAAGAAAACTGAGTCAGTAGGAGAGAGTCATAAAGAGACTTATCTGATCATTGCAAGTATTGCAGAACTCGGACTAGCACAGGCAAGTTCTGTTTCATAGCTTTTCTTCACTCTGCAAAGGGAGCTGCACTTTGTAAGATGATCCTTGGAAGAAAGTTATTATGTGAAATCATTAAGCTAAGGCTATTATGCAAAAACTAGAGAATCATAGAATTGTTCAGGTTTGAAGAGAACTTTAAGATGGAGTCCAACCACTAACCCAGCACTGACATTCCTACCACTAAACTATGTCCCCAAGTGCCACATCTACAGTTTGAAATACCTCCAGGGAGGGTGACTCAACCACTTTCCTGGACAGCCTGTTCCAGTGCCTGACCACTCTTTCCATGAAGAAACATGTATTTCCAAACAATCTAAACCTCCCCTGGTGTAACTTGAGGCTGTTTCCCCTAGTCCTATCTCTGGTACTTGAGAGAAGAGACCAGTCTGCACCTGGCTACAACCTCCTTCAGGGACTTGCAAAGAGTGATAAGGTCCCCCTGGGCCTCCTTTTCTACAGGCTAAACACCCTCAGCTCCTTCAGCAGCTCCTCATAAGACTTGTGCTCCAGACCCCTCACCAGCTTTGTTGCCCTTCTCTGGACACGATCCAGCCTTTTATGAAATAAATAGTGCAAAAAAACCTGAGCATGTCAAAACCAAAACAAGTTATTAAACAATGGACTTCCATGTACTTTCAAGGATAACAAATAGTATATATATAAAATTAATAGTTTTTGCATCCTTTAAGACAATGTCAGACAGGCTAATCTCCCCTGCTGAGGGACAATTAGCTGTAAACTATATCTACATACTATATATAGATATAGATATACTATATCAGCTGTAAACTATATCTGACTATTGAAGTTTTTCATTTAATGTAACATTCTGGTAAGCAATCAGAGAAAGCCAGAGTGCAAATGAAATGACCGTAACACAAGTGCACAACTTGTTAAAAAAATATTAAAATATTACTATGATTATGTTGTCATTAAACCCAGACGTATCTTCTGTTAATAATTCCAGAGGGTCTGTTCTGATTCGAGCCAATGCTTATGTTTACTCAGACAATGAAGTAGAGGTTTTGCAAGCACTTTAAAGGACAAGATTAAAAACGATCTTTCTAACCAAAGAACTGGACCAAACCTCCAAAGGGGAAATTCTGAAAAGTGCAATGACAAATGTTTGTACTGAGGAAATGTAAATTACTGGGAAAAATCTTACAGGGAAATACATGACAAGGCAACAGCAGAGCAGTCAAGGAGTTGGGATGTGTAGTGGCAACCTATGCCATTTACAGCTGAAATGTTATACTGTGAAAGTTTTAATCTTGTAAGGCAACAGGGTATGCAGGATTTTAAAGCTGGAACTCCTGACTCACCAAACAAGCAGAGGCAGGGGCTACAGACATCCTACTAACAGTTACTCAGAGTTCATGACAGTATCTCACATTCCATTGAGGGGCTGCTTCTGGAATGACCCCACTGCACACACAGGCTGTGGAATGTGGTGGGTATCAGGCAGAGTTTAACTCTATCCATCTTCTCAATGAAATCAGCTCGCAAGCTCTGTCAACGCAAGTGCAACATGTTCTAGGAGAGCAAACGCTCCTAGTGTATATCGAATGACTATATCATATGGCTGGAATAAAATTAGCTGAATTTATTCACATTTTCTGGTTATTTTCCTATTTTTTCAGTCTTAAAGGTTTGCATAACTTGGAGTTATTGAAAAAAAAATGTCACATGCTTAGACAGCTTATGAGTCTTTGTCTGTTTGCTCCACTTTATTATCCAAGGAAACACAGAGATTTAGACAAGCAGAGTTAAGAGCCCAAAAAGCATTATGGTTTGGATTACAACTTGAAACAATGCCAAACTTTGCTAATGGCAAGACTGAATTCCCACATGCTTGCAGACTGATAATTCTCAAGCACAACCCATTTTTCCTTTTGGCAAAACAAGACCTGCACCTTTGATACAGTCACCTTAGCAAGCAGATCTAACTCAGTGTGAAGTTGCAGGTCAGCTCTAGACTACAGTGAAAAAAGGCTCAAGCTACGAAATCAATCATTTGCTTCAAACAAGTGTGAGGACACAGTTAGGATCAGACCCCAATGATCTGGCAGCTTTCAACATCCTCAAGACAAATTTGCAGCAACCCCCTACTACTGAGATTTATTTTCACAGGGAAATGAAGGGGGAAAGTCTCTCTCCTGCTAAAGCAGTTTTCATTCCCTTTAGGTACCAAAAGCATATCTCTCTTGCCTCTGTTTTGGTCTGCTATCTGAGTTTTAGTATTATTTTGGCCTTCTTCCTTAGAAATGCAGTGAGGTCTCTGTGGAGTTCGCCTTGGTTCCCCTCTCAGACAGCTGTGATTAATTCAGTGTTCAAGCTCTTGAGTTAATTCTCTCATTAGATCACTTTCCTTCTTCATGGAATGATTATTCCCACAGGAGAAATGAGAAGGACTAAAACAATATTGTGCTAGTATCTGACACACTGCATCCAGGATGTTTACTTTAAATCAAATTGCCTGGAATTGCTCCAGATCTATGGCTTAAACACAAGAATCTTCTAAGTGCTGGGGAACTGCAGCCATGCATGTTGCACAACGTTCCCAGTTTAACTGGAATTCTTCCAAACTTCCTGCTAGGTAAGTGTACCCAGAATACAAACCTCTCAGAACAAGTAGGTCAGATGACATGATCCTTTCACGGTTAGGGCATACTTTAGGACTGAAAAAGTTTTTTCCCCTCTTTTTATTACTTGTTCTCATACACCAATCACCTTTCTACCCAACACTATCGTGAAGGTGAAGCCTGGAGCACACAGCAGTGAAATATTACCAGCACCCCTGAAATCACGAGACATTATGTGTGTATTGTTCACTGGGAATGTCACATTCCGTCTGAAGGCTCTGGTAGCTCAGATGTGTTCCCCACTTTTGCTGCCTGCTACATGGCTGGTCACTGAGGGACAGCAACCCGCTCAGCTGGACACAGCCTGTGCACAGCCTGTGCCTCAGTACCTTTGGTGCAATGTGGATAATCAGGCAAGTTTAGCAATACTCACTTAAGGAATGCTAAACCTGTCTGGACTGACAACTCTGATACCAGACTGTTACCTTAATGCTACCTTTACTTCAAGTCGTATTACAGTGAAAGTAATAACAATTCTTAATTTCGAAATCCAAAACAGGGAAAAAGTTCACAAAGGTTTCTAAAGATGAGAGAAGAGAAGCATTCAGCATGGCACCTCAGTGAGTTTTACAGTTTCCCAAGCCATCAACAGTTCAGCTGAGAAATGGACAGAGCCATCACCACCTTGCTGGTAGTGTGAAAACTTAAATGTTTTCACACAAGCCCTATATTCTGGGAATCCTGTGCAGAAAGACTAGCTGTGGGAACCTCTCTTGCTCTCCATCTTTGGGTCAATTCCAGTTCAGACCTCTACCCTACACACACATACACGCATATTCATCAAGACCTATTGACCCTCACAGGAATGAGGGTAATAGCTCTTGGGCCTGACCCAAACCTTCCAAGAGAGAGTGTTCTCATGACTGGTTTAAGTCTGGAAAATGTGTTATCTCACTGTGAAGCACAATGTCTTTACCCACTAAGATGGGAGACATTTAGGCTGAAGTGAAGCTTCTTTATCCACTAAAGCTTATGTATCACGTGAAAATGTAAGCTGACAACAGGATTATGCAGGCATCTAATTAGAATCATTAGAGACTGTTGACTGAGGAGACAATATGATAACTAGTCATGATTACATATCACCATTGGAGTGATAATGAAGTAAGCAATGCTGATTTTGAGAAATACCTCACAAGTACCCAGGGAGCTGCGTAACTGTGAAGTCCATCAGCCTGCCTCATCTTACCCCTACTAGAGACTGCAAATTCATCGAGCAGCACAACATCACCTAACTGTGCATCAGCAGAGACTGATGATCTGCATCATTGCTTTTGGGCATGCAACAGCATCCAGGGCAAATAGGACTTCTGGGAAAAACCTAGACCTTAACAGAGACAAGATGTCTTGGAAGTGTAGGAGATAGCTGAGTCTGCTACAGATATTTCATCCCCTCATAAACTCTCGGTAGCTCTGTCCTTCTGCAATTTTGGCTTCCCTGGGAGAAGTTTAAATTCAAATCCTTATGGAACTTCAGGAAGTGGAGCAAAAAATGGTTTCAACCTATGAAGGTTTTGTGACCTGCACACCTAAACAGAAAGTAAGCTGATTTGCATTATGGTGTGGCTCTTCAACCCCTCTTCTCTCATAGATCATGTGCATTAAAATACAGGTAGCAACTACAGTGGGTAATTAGGAATAAAACATCAACAGACTCTTTCACTGAAAGGTTATAGCAGACGTCTTAGCACAGAGGCAGAAATGCCCGGGAGTTTGGAATGGGAAGTGAAGATTTCATACCTATTAAACTGGGGGAGGAATTTGACCTGGCACATTCTGGTTGACTTTCAAGTCAAAGTGGCTCCTATTGCAAAACATCTCTCAGGGTTTGACATACCCACAAATTGTCAAAGCCTGAGTTTCATGTCTCCTCTGCAAGAGAGAATTTTAACAGCCAAGTATGGCAAGAATACTGCTTGAATATTAAGTCAAAATAATCCTCCAATCTACAGGTATAATGGACAGGTTTCTGACAAGAACCAGTTAGGCAAAACTGAACATTCAAATCAATTTGGTGGTAGGTTTACTGGTGTGGGGTGTTGACACTAAAAGCTCTCTCTCTCTGTGGAGTTCAGGGGATTTAAAAAAAAAAAGGACAAAAAACCTTGCATCTAAGAAAGAGCTCACTGTAACAGAGGAGAAGTTCAACACCCGCACATGCAACACCTCTCAATCTCCCGGGTTTTGTTAATGTTTCCATACACCACCCTGCAGTCCTGTTTTTGCCAATGTTCCAGTACATTACCCTGTAGTTACAGCGGCACCTGCAGGATTCGGGGAAAGCAGCAAGGCACATCCCCCGGCTCCGCAGAACATCGTCCAGGCATCTGGAAAAGTTTTCCGGGGAAGCCTTTAGCCACTGAAATCTGAGAAGCCATGGCCCTCTGCGGGACAGGGTTTTTTCAAGAGAAAGCCTGAATATCTTGTTTGTTTCCTGAAAATCAACAGCGTGCTTTGGGAGATGCACAACAGTGTATGAGAGCATTAGCTCCATCCTGTATAGCTCCTGCGTGGTCACAGTAGTGCCCTTTCCTTGGGACAAAATCATTCAGCCACGTTAACATAGCACAGCACAGGCCTTCAGGGCAAAATTAGCCATCTCAGCAACGCTATTTTGTGTCCATAACTTTGGCGCTATGGTGTGAAATCCTAGTGCTGGCCAGGAGTCTAACAGCTGACATCAGCTAGCAAGCAAGCCACTGGCATTTAGGAGAATTCTAAGCCTTTTATTCACAGGCCACTTCCGATGAATAAAATGTCAGAGCAAGAGGGGTCTGGTTTCTTTTACTGATGCGTCAAAGAAAGAAAAACCTCAACACATTTATTAGCCAAGCTTAAAATTTATGCTGAATTATATCAGCATGCATCCAACTGTGTGTGCTTGCAGAAACCTTCATCTATCTAGATCTATGTTTTCTGTGGAGTTTTTTTAAGAACAACTTGAAATGTAATTAGAATGTAATGCTGATGAACAGAGAAACCCACAGTCCCCAGAGGATATTATGATTCGGATTCCTTACAGAAGTAAATTTAAAAGTTATTATAATGGAATGCAGAATCATGAGAAAAGCCTGAGGGGCCATGATCATTGTAACTGTGAGCAGACATGCTTTTCTTTCTCACAGTAAATAGATATGGAAACATTCCAAGCGGCTCTCTGGCTGCTTTCTGCTTTGGCTGCATGTCACACTCCTGGAATAGTTGTGGATAATTCAGAAGAGATGCTTTTCTCTCAGAACTGGTGCCAGCTCTGCCAGACCTGGTGACCAGGTGCATTTAACTCACTATGTGATGCTCCTCTCCTGTCCGTGCTCAGGCATTCAGTGACTCAGGAAATTATACAGACTGAAGGATGGAAGCATGCTCTGCCTCAAGATGAGTGCTGACTTCAGTGACCCACGTGCTGCTCCTACAGGACACTGATTAAATATCTGTGCTGGAATGAAGAAGAAGGCCTGAATATGGCATGACATTATGGAGAAAGGGGTTCTGGGCTGGATCTGCCTGTCACACTCCTGCAACAGTTGTGGAAAACTCAGGAGGCATGCTTTTCTCTCAGGATCTGTGCCGGCTCTGCCAGACCCATGTGCATTTAACTCAGCACATGATGCTCATCCCCTGTAAGCGCTGGCTCTGGTGTCACAGCCCTGAGCTAGGGACAGGCAGTGATCCCAAATCCCATCTCTGCGGTTCCCTGGGCAGATGGCAGCTGTGTTTTTTCCACAACACCGACATGTTTGTCCCTCACAAGAACAGACTGAGGCGGGCAGAGATCCTTTTTGCAAGAGCATGACTGCGGGGAATAGGATCTAGACAGAGATTGTGCAGGCAGTAAGTGTGTAAGATATTAGGGTACCTTAGGGTAGTCAGGCATTAGAACAGGTCGCCCAGGGAGATGGTGGAGCCATCGTCCCTAGAGATGTTTATGAGGCATGTGAATTTGGTGCTGAGTGATGTGCTTCAGTCGTTTAAGGATTACAGTGGCAGTGCTGGGCAGGCAGTTGGACTCGATGATCTTAAAGATCTCTTCCAACCTTGATGATTCCGTGATTCCTATGGGTCCTCATGGGTCCAAGTGCCCAGACAGGCGCACAGGCAAAGGATCACCCAGAGGTCCCAGAACCAGGGCAGGTCTACCTTCAGTGCTGAGAGAAGGGTGCTCANCTCCAGCTCCAGCTCCAGCTCCAGCTCCGAGCGGCACGCCCGCCTCCTCCTGGCCCAGATCAACCGGCTGCGCGCCGCGCACAGCTTCTGCGACGTGCGGCTGGAGGTGGGCCCGGAGGCGTTCGCCGTGCACCGCCTGGTGCTGGCGGCCAGCAGCCCGTACTTCGCGGCGCTGTTCGCGGGCGGCATGAAGGAGTCCGGGCGGGACGTGGTACGGATCGCGGGCGTGGAGGCGGGCACCTTCCACACGCTGCTCGACTTCATCTACACAGGTGAGGGCTGTCGCGGGGCGAGGGGCGGGTGCCCGGCGGCCGCAGGCTGGAGCGGGGCCCCGCTGTGGTTTGGTGCCCGCAGGGGTGGTGAGCATCGCGGAGCACAACGTCCAGGAGCTCATCGTCGCCGCCGACATGCTGCAGCTCACCGAGGTGGTGGAGCTCTGCTGCGAGTTCCTCAAGGGGCAGATCGACCCGCTGAACTGCATCGGCCTCTTCCAGTTTTCCGAGCAGATCGCCTGCCACGACCTGATGGAGTTCACCGAGAGCTACATCCACGCACATTTCCTGGAGGTGCAGGGCGGGGAGGAGTTCCTGGCGCTCACCAAGGAGCAGCTCGTGAAGATCCTACGGAGCGAGGACCTGAGCATCGAGGACGAGTACCAGGTTTTCACAGCGGCGATGCAATGGATTCTGAAGGATGTGGGGAAAAGGAAGAAATACGTCGTAGAAGTACTGGAGCCTGTTCGATTCCCTTTGCTGCCTGCACAGAGGCTGTTAAAATACATAGAAAGTAAGTGACAGAAGGAAAGAAAGAATATCAGATGATTGTATGTGAGCAAGCCTTGTGTTTATTGCAGTTATTGGGCTTTGGTGGACTTTTTCTTATATTAATAGCAGGATGAGTGAAAATATTTATAGAAAACAAGATCTATTTCTTAGCAAAAATCACAACTTGCATTCAAAATTTGCTTCTGAAAAAGCCATATAAGACAACCTTGTTTTGTCTACTGTTTTAGGAGAAGCTGTTAATTTTTCTGTAACTGAGTTGCTTACTGTCTGTAACTTTTCACTGTGCCTTTTTTATTCTTCTTGTTCCTCAGGTATTCCAGATTTCAGCCTTCGTGTGGCCCTGCAAACTCTGTTGAAAGAATATTGCGAAGTCTCTAAATCTCCCAAAGAGAACAAGGTCAGCAGTTTTCTGCAGGCTTCTAAAGGTCGTCCCCGGAGGAAAGCCAGGAAGTACCTTTATGCAGTAGGTTAGAATGTGGCTGTTTGAACCTCGTAAAACATATGAAGTAGTATGTCATATTACAGTGTGTGAAGGAGATAGTGGAATTTTTTTTTAAATCAAAATATATAAAGATAGCAAAATGTTTCATCGTGGCTAAGTTACCATGTTAGCTGCTTTCTGCTTAGAATTGCCCAGAAGTCCAGCATTCATGTTTGTTGTCATTATGACATAGTGTTCAAAGGCCAAACTTGCTGTTTAAAAATAATTTGTCATGGGTGGAAAGCTGCAGATCAGCAGAGGATTTACCCAGGGTTCGCTGCTGGAATGGTGTATGCAAATTCACTGCACCCTTTGTTCTTCTGATGGCTAGAGTTTTCTCTGTCCAGGATACTTTGGTTCATGGGATGGGATACTTCAAATTGCAAGTTTTCAGCAAGGCTGCAGCTTTTGGTTCACCCTGTGGAAAGTAGAACCAACTTAGATAGCAAAGGCTATTGGCTGGTCTCTTTTTTCCTGACAGCACAAATTCTAATATTTGTAGTGTTGTGGTGTCAGCTCAGCACAATTTCCATGACCCTCAAGCCAACCATTCTTCCCTGTGTACTGGAGAAACCAAGCTATTGGAAAAATCCACTTCCTACTAGAAGTGGCTAATGGCTGTTACTGCAGTTTTTTCAGTGGTTTAGATGTAGGAGCATGGGGATGAGCAAGAAGCTCTTAACAGCCATAGTCTTTCCACTTACTTTGCAGGTGGGTACACCCGGCTGCAGGGAGGACGCTGGAGTGACAGCAGAGCCCTCAGCTGTGTGGAGCGATTTGACACCTTCAGCCACTACTGGACCACAGTGTCCTCCCTGCACCAGGCCCGGAGCGGGCTGGGCGTGGCTGTGGTGGGAGGAATGGTCTATGCCATTGGAGGTAACAGCTGGAATATGCTTTCTTTGTTACATGAATACCAGAGAACTCGTGCATGGAGACTTTCAAAATTATTTTTGTAAGAGGTTCTGAGGAACCCAGCAGTAGATAATACAAGTTTTAGGTATAATAACAATTGAATTGAGGTTCCTTAGTTCTCTACCATTGCTACTCTGTGAATGCCTCTTTGGGCTCCTGTGTTGGCCAGTTTTTACTAAGCTGTTCTCCCTTCGTGGTGTAGCAGCTCACAGGTTACCATGTGGATATGTGCAGGTACACCAAGAGATGCTGGCTATTCTGTGGGCTTTGCATACCACCACTAATGGAATTTCTTTTCTCACTTGTAGTCTAACAGAAGCCCATAGCATAAAAGGCAGTAGCACAGGACAGACCACTTCTGGTCTGTCTGCCTGGTAAGTCTCCTTGTAACGTGTATTTGCACAAGGATGTGATGAGTAGCTCTACCAGCCCATCATGAAAGAATGCATATGTAGACTGTTTTTAACACCACAGAACACATTCTTTGGTCTTAAAAACCCTGTCAGTTGTGCTGTGGACTAAAACAGTGCAGGATTCATTGTTCACCCCTCTGATGTTTTCAGTAACTGTTTCAGGGAACTGGTGATAAAAACAATTCCTAGTGATGATTGAGTTCTGTGTATAAACGAAGCTTTTGCTATGTTGGCCATTTGGCTAAAATACAGATCTTGTATTCAAATGTTGTCTGTTCTGGAAGGAGTTGAAGAATATTTCTGTATCTGCAAAACATTTTCCCTGTCTCTGTTCTTGTTCTTATTATACAGGTGAGGACAACTCGATGATTTTTGACTGTACTGAATGTTATGACCCTGTTACTAAGCAGTGGACAACTGTGGCTTCCATGAACCATCCCCGCTGTGCACTGGGAGTGTGCACATGCTATGGGGCTATCTATGCTTTGGGTAAGTTGTTTTTTTCCTAGGTGAAGTTAATTGTAAAGATGTTAATTCATGGAACTTGCAAATTGATTTCATCTTAAATATTACATCTTGGTGATGCAAATTTGCAAACCTAAATTTTGAAAACCATCTGTGTCCATAATCGTTAATATACCAAGTCTTTGTGGTTTAGTTATTGTTTAGTTGTAACTTTTTTCCTTTGTAGACTGACTGCAGGCTGTTTCAGAATCTGTCCTGGAACAGCACACTGTATCTCTAAACATGTAGCTAACACAAAACGTCACACCATTAAATTCTTTCCTGTGTTTGCTGTTATTTGCAGGAGGTTGGGTTGGAGCAGAGATTGGCAACACAATTGAAAGATTTGATCCCGAAGAAAATTGTTGGGATGTGGTGGGAAGCATGGCTATGCCTCGTTACTGCTTTGGGTGTTGTGAAATGCAAGGTGAATACTGTTATGTTTGTATCCATAAGCAGTTCCAAGAGCCATTGGATTTTGCAGTTTTATGTTTCTGTCCTAAATTCTACCTTTAGCTTGTACTAAGCTGTCAGTCACACATGCTTATGCCTCACTTCTTTGTTCTTCTAGTACTGTATTTTTAATTCTGCAGAACTCAAGAGACTATAACCTTCTCTCTTGTCTTCTGCCTTTTGTCTCATGCAAACAGTTTTACATAGCTGTCAGTATGGTTATCCAGCCAGTCTTTTAACAGTTGATTGTTCTTTCTGATACTGCTTTTCTTTACCTTACATGTTTGTGTTTGTGTGTGTTTCTTTGTGACAATCTGAAGAGTTGCTACTGGTTAAGACAGACATGTCTAAAGACTTGATCAGTAAATGTGCCTATTAAGAATTGGATTCCAGCCTGGTCAGCATTTTCAACCTTCTGAATTCCTTCTCCTGCACTTAATTAATTTTTGCCTTCATAAGAGCTTCTGGTGCTCAAGCCTTAAGTTACTCATGCAAAAGCTGCATGTATGCTGCTGCTGAACAAAAGGAGGATTTTCTGTCATTCTTAAGCCATCTTAATGTCAGGCTGAAACCTGTGTTGTGACAGTAATTTTCTGTCTTTCTTTGTACTGTGACACCTGACAGAGAAGAAATTCTGTTTCTACAGGTTTGATTTATGTTGTTGGTGGTATCAGCAGCGAGGGAGTAGAGCTACGTTCCGTTGAAGTCTACGACCCCATATCGAAGCGCTGGTCTGAGCTCGCTCCGATGGGCACCCGGCGAGCGTATCTTGGTGTGGCTGCTCTCAACGATTGTATCTATGCTGTGGGAGGCTGGAATGAATCTCAGGATGCACTTTCTAGTGTAGAAAGATACTCATTTGAAGAGGTATGGTAGAGTCCCTTCCCTTCATCAGTGTCGATTACATCAGCTTTCTGTAAGATGCTATATAGGTAGTCGGTTTTCTTTCTTTGAAAAGAAAAATTTGGAAATTCCATTTCCTTTTCACTGCTGGCTGATGATCTTGAGTGAAACAAAGCTTTGGTGATCTCAGGGTCTGTCCTAGCCAGTTGTTGTGGTTTAACCATGCACAGATACACAGTAGTATCTGTTTTGCTTTTCAAATTGAATCTAGTTTACCTTATTTCCCATATCAAACTGTACCATTCTCTATTTTGGAGACCGACTGCATCTTGCAGTGACTGAAGAAAGGGAGGGGAGCTGTGTACAGACAGTGTGGGATCTGTTCTTCAGTGACTAACAGGATTTGGACCCCTTGTGAAAGTGTTGATAATCCTCTCGATACTGTTCACATACTATATTTGAGCCTGTGAAGTGTATACATAGTGTTCTTTGTAAATGTTTCAGTCTTTAAGCTTTAAAAGTTCCTTTATCAGAATTGGGGCTCGCCCTAAAACTACTTGTTGACTCTTACATCTTCTCATTAGGAAAAGTGGGTTGAAGTTGCACCGATGAAGATCCCAAGAGCTGGTGTCTGTGTTGTGGCTGTGAATGGACTTCTCTATGCCTCAGGAGGCCGAGCTCCCAGTCCTGATTTTGCTGCTCCAGTAACCTCTGACTCTGTTGAAGTTTATAACCCTCATATGGACAGTTGGACTGAAATTGCCAACATGATCACGAGCCGCTGCGAGGGAGGTGTAGCTGTGCTATAAAACACTGAAAAGAAAACTCATTCAAAGAATGAGTAAATCTGTCTCCTCAGATTTCCGGTTTCATTGGCCAGAAACCTCTTTTAACAGAGGAGCTTCAGTGGAGAATTAGATCAGAGGGATTTTCCTGAGCAGAAGGAAAAGCCCTTCAAAGTAAATTGGCTTATCCAGTGTCTATCTCTGGAAGTATTCTGTTAAGAGTAGGAGTGCCTCTTATAACTGGATTAAGTTCATCGAAACAAATGGTGAATTTCCCCTGTAAAAATCTGAAGAAATAACTCCAGCACATTAGAGACATCAATCAGGTTGTTAACTCTCTCAAGTGCACCAAAGCTGGCATTTTAGCTGCCCTTGCACTCTGGAAGGGGGTCACTGCGGACAGCAACGAGTTACCTGTAGGTAGGATGAGATGAGCAGTTTGGATGGCATTAGTTGTCTTTTTCTGGTGGAAAAAAAGGAAGAGAAGGTAACAGATGGGGAAGACTTGGTGTCTCTACTTATGACGATGATGCATTTGAGCCTCCTTTCTGCTGCTGGACATGATGGCCATTAAATATGAATTGGATATTTACATTCTGGCTACTCCTGGATGGTGAATGGCTGAGAATTTCCTATTTTGGAAGGTTATCCTCACAGTTCTAATAATGTCATTCCATTTCAGCATTGGCTTTTCTTCTCAGTGGTATCAGTGATGACAGTAGAGCTCCTTTTTTTGTAAGCTCTGATGAATTTTAAATGGAAATGCTATTGATTAGAGTCACTGTTCTGTTTAGGGCTGCTCTTAGTATTAAAAAAAAAACCATAGGGAAAGCCTTTTTCCCCCATAGCTAAATGTGATTTTTCCCTGTGTGACACATCCTGAGACTTGGCACTGGAAGACTTGCTGTTCTACAAGGCAGATATTCACCTTCACTACACTTGGGATCCCGCCTCTGCCAAATTTGAGCCAATAGAGCTTTTTGTGATAGATTTAGCTGCATTCAGCATTAAAATGATGCTATCAGGAGTTTGTATTTTGCTCAGATACACTTAGTAGAAAAATACCAGTAGGAGTTTGGAGTTATTTCTAGGTTCATTTAATTAACATACTTGAAGTTGCTTTTTGCACCCTGTGACTGCATTTTATGCACAGCTGTGGATGATGTGGGTGGAGTCTGAAGTGAGGTTGCTTGAACTTTGATAGTGTTACTCTGGAACACAGGGCCACAACTGGAATGTCACCAAACAGGAAGCCTGCACTGTGTAGACAAAGGAGCATTCATGCTGTCTAGGTCAAAATCCCCTGTGTAAAATTAACAAATTAATACAGGAATCAAATCCTCCAAGGGGAGTGTTGCAGGTACCTTAAGAATCTGCGTCTTAAAATCTGACATCGGGTTTTGCTAAAACTCACTACATGATTGAGAGTTTGTTGCCCTGGTGGTTCTGTAATCTTGTGTGTACTTTTACTTGACAGGATTTCCTATATGTCTAAATTTGTCTATTTTTTTCAAGTATAAGCTTATTTTAAACAGCTTTTCATAATAAAATGTGTTTTCAGAACTGACTGTGGAGTGCTCTTGAGTAGGTTGTTTCATACCACAATGAGTTATATCATTGCCACTTTCATAGAATAGGTTCTTTTTTCTTTTTATTGGAAATCCTATTTCCCAGTAGGACACTAGGCAAAGATTGGTTATAAATTGTGACTGTTTGAATAGTGCAAATAACACACTTCTGCAGTAAAATACTCCTGCATGTCCCTTCTCAGTGTAAAATCACTCAGACTTAGGAGACTGGCTGCCGTGCCAGCTCCACTCAGCCTTCTGTGAAATAACAGGTAATAGTTCTTGGGCTTTCTTCTTTACATTTCAGTGTCTCTTGTGGAACCATTTAAAAAACATTACCTTAGCTGTATTAGTTGGGGAACTAGGAGTTCACTTCTGATCCCTACCCCTAAACTTCCTGGTTTAATGAAACTTGAGGGATTCTGCAGTTGTGGGGTTGTCCCCCTCTGCAGGTTTTCTGTCTTATTCTATTATGTTTGAATGTTGATTATGGCCTATGATACTCAGCACCTCTTTCACTGAATCAAGCCAAAGGCAGGACTCTTCTCTGGACCCATCTCAGACACATCACTTTTTTTAAGTAAGAAAGAACAAGAACCATTTTCATTCATAAACTCAATTTTATTTCCTTTATCTTCAGAGAGCACTGAAATATATTTTTGCTTCATAAGGGAATGATGCTGGTAACAGGTTGCAGAAGTGAGAGGCTGGTGTACATAGGTGCTGTTCCACAGAATCATTCACAATGACTGTCTCCAGGACAGGCAGGAAGTTCTTAAACATCCAGCAGATAACAATGAGGATTAGCTGGTCCCACGACCATGTGTGGATGTCACTTTTCAGCCTTCTTCTTGCATCTTGTACTGTACTTAAATACTTCTGATAAAAAGCTTACATATACATACTTCAGATAAAAAGCAAACATGCCCATGTACAATTTCATGTGTTTCTGAGGTAACTCAGATGAGAAAACCCACTTCCTCCACTAAGTGATGTGTTAGGAAGACTTAAGTACAAGAGCATGTGCTTCTGCAGTGGTTTCAGTATAGACCCATCCAAGAGTGTTTTCAGGGTACAAGTCCATCTGTACCTGTCCTGGCTGCTCAAGTAAAATGGATTCTGAGGAGAGAGAAGACACGAACTACTTTCAATCCCATTAGCCAGTCCCTTAGTGCCAGTGCTTCACTTTGTGTGTCCTATCATACATTTGTCCACGTGTCCTTTACTCTAACTCAGGAGTATGATGACATTTATATCCATGTTCCATGCAGCTTCCTTTGCTGGGCAGCCCAAATTCCAAACAAAACCTAGGAACAGGTGGCCCAGGTATCCTTTTTTATTTCAGTAAGCCTGAGCAGGAAGTTGACCTTATGTCTCCTGTGACTCCTTGTCAAAGACACAAACTCCCCCTTCAGCTCTCCCCAGTCCAGCACAGCAGTGGGTGACATTTTAGGCGAGTGCTGACCTTGGATTGCCACTGCAAACAAACCTCACCAGTCCTTTCAGAGCCTGCATCACACAGCGTCCCTGGAAGCATCCAGGCTGGATGGAGACTTGAGCAGCCTGATCTAGTGGAAGGTGTCTCTGTCCACAGCAGGGACGTTGGAACAAGATGATCTCTCAGGTGCCTTCCAACCTAAACCACTGTGATTTTCAGCACCTTCTCCGGAGAAATACGAGTCCTGTTCCACACCACAGAGGGGAACATGGATGTGCTTGCGCATAATTTTCTGCTGCTGCTGCTTCAAACACCAAACTGCTTTCACTTTGTTACCGTTTATGACCACGCAGTTGTCCTCTCCACCTCAGAACATGATCACACAGTACTGGATACTTCAGTAATTCAGCCTGCAGCAATTCGTGCCCATGTCATTTTGAATCTCCATTTGAAATTCCTGTGACAGTAACAGCTCGTTCAAGAGTGATGCTGTGTTCTGTGGGCAAGGACAAACTCCCACTTGCCTTGGATGTCATTGCTATTTACAGTCCATCCCTCCTAAACCACCTTGAAAATCAGCAGGAATACAGAGTTTGCTCTGAGAAAAAGCATCTTGATCCCTGCCATCATGACTTCTAATCACAAATCAGTCTTTATTTCCCCTGGAACTCCATACAAATACCTTATTAGCAGATAATAGCTTTTCCCCATTGATTTGTTAATTTTTGTTCTGCCCTTCATTTTTACCTTCAGTTCTCATATCATAATAAAGCTTCAGTGACAGAGTGGCCAAGAGGGATAACACCATCACCACTGTTCCCCAAACCCTCAGGATTTTAAACCACCTCGGGTAATCAGGAAGAAGGGCAATGTCATAATGCAGTGCTATCCCCAAGGCCAGCACCAGCATTACTGCACCCTGGGTGATATCTCTGAAGAGCAGGGCTTGCCAGGCAAGCAGAGGAAGGACTATGCTGTTACCCAGGTTCAGCCAGTCTGGCTTGGCCGGGCTGTTTTCTGGGAGAGCAAACCCCCACCTCATTCCCCCAAGGAAAGAAACCATTGCAGCACCACACGTCACCTGAGCAAAGGCCACCTCTGGGTAGTAGGTCCCCTGGATGGCCATTACCAGAGGCACAGACACAAACGGAATGAGCCCTGCAAGGCTTAAGTAAAGGGCTGGCTTGGGAGCATCCTTCAGGGATTCCTTGGGTTTTTGTGCTTCTGTCTCAGATTCTGGGGGAGTTTTCTTCTTGAAGACGGGGAGGGAGGTGTGAAAAGCCTGGAGCTGGGATGCATAAACTGATGCTGGTTTGAGGTTTGGGAACCTTGAGAGAGGACACACAGCTCGCTGTGGTTGGGGGCCGAGGGAAGACCAAGTCGTCACATTCTTTCCACGGAGCAGCAGCCTGGCACCAGTTAACTTCGGGAGCTGCAAGTACAAAACTGTCCTGAGCACGGTACAATGCAGGGTCACAGATCCCCAGTTACCTAAACTACCCATGGAATATCATCCCAAGTGCTTTTCCAGGTCAGGTCACATCACAGCTGTCCTTCCTCTTGGATTTCAGGTGTTTTCAACTGAACTAATGAAGATACCTCATGTAGCTGATGAGGAGCAACTGGGTTCTCCAGAGTGAGTAAGTAAACCTTACTCACTGCAAAAGGTTTGGATACTCACCTATCCCTTCCCTCACATGTGCATTCTTTAGGCACTTTCAAGATACATCTACTATCAGTCCTTTTCAGAGTAAAATATAAAATACCTTCCTACAGAATCCCGATATTAACTACAGACTATCCCCTCACTGCTCTATCAAAAAGTTAGAGGAAAACAGAAGACCTTGAGACAATAAAATCTCTCTTTTTAAAAGAAACAGCTTTGCCCAAAAGTGTTGTAGCAACCAGAAACTCTGAGTGACAAACATATGGCTACACGAATTGGAAGCCACTGGTTTTTTCAAAGCTACAGTCACATCTTTTGCTACTTTTCTTTTAAATAGAGACACACAGCAAAAAAAAAATACTTCAGTAACTTACTTTGAAAGATGTGTGGAAGCAGCATCGTTGTATGAGAGGAAACATATTTATCACTGTCCTAAAATAGAAAAAAAATCAGGAAATGGTCTGAAACTGATAAATAGCTCAGTTTGTCCGAAGTTCAGTCACAGTCGACACTCGCCAGACACAAGACTCTCACACGTGTGTATTTAAGGATGTATGTAGATATATTAGATATGCACTCAATCAATATTCGCCTACGAAAGAAAACTTAGTTTCATCCAGAAGTTTAGAACCGAAGTTCTAAAGTTGTAGTAACTCTCACAAGAACAATTTCTGGTTAAAGAACTGAGCATTGGCCGACAGCTTCTCCTTTTATCGGGATAAATGTCTGTAAGGAGCTGATAAACAGGCAATTCTCCACAAACGGAAAAAACAACCCTTAACGACAGCAACAGAAAGAGTGGAAATCCCAAGCCGCAGGGAAGCTCCCGGCCGAGAGACGACACTTACAGAGGAAGGTAGTTGCCGGCCCGGCTGCTCCGGGGAAGGCAGTCGGCTTTCCTGGGCAGAAATTCCCTTAGGGAAGGTAAGGGGAGCGGACAAGCTGTAGAATCCCCAGGCAGGCGGGGACCCGGTGACGGCGGCCACGGGCCCGGGAGCGCTCGCTGAGGCGGCTTCCGGTGTTCTGTGAGGGGCTCCGGCGGCGCCCGGCGCTCAGCACTGCCGGTCCGGGCGGGAACGGGAGCAGCCCGTCACGTTCCGCCGGC